>JAWPHD010005188.1:0-168765 GCA_037043455.1 Cyrtodaria siliqua
TACATGGTATATGGAAAACAAACTGTTACCGGGTTTTTATAATCACCCGTAGTAAAACCAGTTTAGGAAAGACATTTTTAGCATATACGTGATGTAAACTCACTCTTAAATTTAGATACTAAACAACAGATATTATTTCCGTAGTTATATTCAAACCTTGATTCAGAGACCACCAAAAGGAAAAATTTAAAGGTGATATCTTAACACATGTGGTCTCTTTATGCGTGAACAAAACAAAGCAATTGGAAACTATGACAGAGGTTTCTTAAAGCAGATGGTCGCCTAATTGGGGTGGTATATTGGACAGATATGAAAGTATTTGTATTCGTCCCACACTGCAGCGAGGTTAGGAAGACAGCATACTCATATCGCATCATTCACACAAAAACAGCCAGAAAGGTTTTTTTCCCAATAACTTTGAATTGGTGATGAGCACTTCTCAGTATTAATGTTCGCCTCTCTTAAAGCATTCGAATATCACCGCATTGAAGAAAGAGCCTCAAAGTGTGCTTGTGTTTTTCAAACATGAATTAAACTTTGGATATTTTTAATTTTATTTCTGAACACGAACATCTATAAATGAGAAGAGAACCACGAGTTCAGCACGTCGAAGCGCATGGGAATCTTAAAATCGTGTGTAATGAAACATTAGTAATGGCATTATTTTACTACAGTGCTACATTGGATATAACTAAGTTATAGTGTTTACCCTTTTAAAATTAAATCATGAACAATCCATACAAACAAAAAAGACCTTCATGGAAAAACTACAGCTATGACCGTTTACGACGGCAGTCCATTGGCGATGCGCAATGCACGGCGTGTAATTCTGGGTACATTAGACCACGTGAGTACTGCATGTTGTTGGGTGTGGAGTATGTGGTTACCATACATTGCGTGGTCCGAGTATTAACTTTCATACCCCTTCCAACCCCTTCTCGAAGAAGCGAAAACGGGGTTGGCAGGGGTATGAACTAAAACCTTAATTTCGGCTCAGAAAGTTTGCATATTGTAAAATTAAAACATTTAGTAGGTAATTTAAACAGGTTTTCACATTTTTTCAGTAAAAATATCCGTTATAAAATCCTGCTAATCTAAGCTTTCACATCGCTTAATGGAACTAAGGCAGGACACGTAATCAACACCATATATCTGAATTAAATATGTCCGAGATACAACTTGAAAGTATTGTATTCAATACGTGAGGGTCGAGATTGAAACTCATACTGAAAACCTTTTAATAAACAAAGATGCAGTGCAGAGACTGTCAGCATTCGCATAAAAAAAACGGTGAATTTGTGTTAAAGCATATGATTTTGATAATAAATATATTCAGACTGGGTATAGATTTAGTCAGATTATGCAACATTAGTAGTATAATTGCCTAACCGCAGTGTAGCCTATTGGCAACATGTTCGCCTCGCACGCGGGAGGTCGTGAGTAAAATCACTCTTTCAAAGACTTCATACTAGTACTATACCCTTGATTGACGTTCAGGATATAAACTTTAGTTCTACAACAGGGCGGCCTGGTTTCAGAATAATGTAATCGAGTGGAGTATTTATTTCATGTGGCTTATGTGTGGTATTCCCATGTGGCAGCATTACAACGTTGAGAATTCAGCCCACTGCTACATGAAGAAACTGTCGTTAAACGCAATACAAATATACATACATAAAAACATGCAGCTATATAACGGGTTCCCATTTTCTTTTCAAAAACGAAAGACTCAGAGTTTTGCTTTAGGCCTATTCGAAACACTATAAGATAATAAAAACAGCATTGAATGTTTGTAATTAATCAGGGATGTTTCTCCATAGTTTTCTATTGTTATCTGTATTGAATGTATGTTTAGATTTGCGCTAGTCGCATCATTTTGACATGTAATATTTTTGAAAAAAAAGTGCATTCTTAAATCAACATATGCCTATTATCCGGACTTCACCAACAATCACCGAACGTTGTAGGCGTAGACGTTTTCAGACAACATTTCATCAATATATTTACTGATTCACTGCAGAGAAATGAAAAACATCTTGATGTTAACGATTTGCCAGTATCATATATGATACTAGGAGGGTAGTGTGTCTATTCTGTATATGAATTGCTTTTTGCGTTTTTAGCATGAATAATGGCGTCCCTCTTCCTGAAATTAAATATTATAGAAACAACATAAGAGTTAAAAAAAAAAAATAAGGCAATTTAAAGTATAACAATAATTAAAGAACTATCTGCAATAAGACATAACACAACCTTCTATGTTGAGGCAAGTTACACTCTGAGTAAGATCCTTGGTCATAAAGGCATTCATGCACTCTTTATTAATCCTGTTAGAAAGTTTATCCAAAGAGGTTATGACCCAATACTTTTTCTAAGCACTGAATGTTTAGCGGTTGACCCTTTTACAGTTTGACACCTATTCTTTCCTTGTTGACTGTGCAATGATCCGATATATTGTGGAAATTATCATGGCGTCTGCCTAAATCCTGAACGGTAACGTTTGATGGATGCTTCCAACCTTGTCGTGTCGTGCCCTTAAAGGGACACACGGCAATCTTGATTTTTTAAAAACTCAGGGCGTCCCGTTAGTTTTTCTCTTCACTTGCATTTGTTCAATCATTAATAGTAATTGTTAGAATAGTTCAAAGCAAATTATTTTTACATATTATTAACTTTTTATAATAGTGCATCAATAATATAATTAAAAATTTGGTGAAATTTTGAAGAAAATTGAAATCTCAATTTTTTTATTTAATCATATGCAAGAAGTTTTAAAGTCAAAATGAGGCAGGATAACTAAATTGACGAGCAAATTTTAATGTATGAATAAAACTCAAGATTGCCATGTGTCCCTTTAACGATTTGTTATATTCTTGCTCTGGTTTCTGACAAGTCACTGACTCCTTGCTTTGTGGATTTAATGATTTATACATTGCCATCTTTGTATTATGATTATATTGTATTGCTTATTAATGCTGCCTTATTTGTTCAAGAATATTTCCTGGCTGGGAATTTCTGTAGTTACAATTTCCCGTTTAATTGGAATGATACTATAATAATAGTGAGGGTCGCTGCATCCTAGAAACTTGTTTAGGCCTCATGTGGCAATTTCCACTGATCGTTCCAGGGCAGTGCCTTTATTGTCAACACTATTATATTTTTCGCAGATTAGCTTTTGTATTGCTATGAAAGTTATTTCATGTTGAGTCTTTCACCAGACGGGACATATGTCGAGGCACCTCGATGTTTATCAATATGTAATCCATCATTCAATTGTAAATTAACAAACTATATGTTATCAAATTCAAACGAGTATTCCTTCCCAATAAATACTGATAAGAGAGACACTTTGGAAGCAACTAGCAGACTCGGTTTCTTGAGTCTGTTCTTGATAGGTAATGTAACACGTAACACCTCTCACGCCCCTAGCACCAGACAAAGCGGTATAATACGTCAAAGCCACCTACATAAATATCTGAGCCGAAACACACGAAAACGACCCTTCAGACACAATTTTCACATTTTATGTTTTTTGACGTTTATGAAACACGGTGATTTTCTCTTTAAAAATCTCTGTATTTTATGTTGATATCTTAATTAAAAATGATTTTATCTCAATTGGAAAATTAAGATTGTACTCACCATTAATTTTGCGCTATGACGTCGACGTCTTGGACGACGTCGTTGATTAAATAACAACAAAAAACATAAACAATTACCATTTTCTATAGCATCAACTATTTATATTAAGAAACATATTCCCTATGATATAATAATTAGGTAAAACACAGAAGTGACGAGAAATTTGATTAGTAATTAATTGATTACCGGCCGTCGTCATAAAATGTTACGTTATGACGTTGTCGTCTGAACGTCCGAAGGGACGTTTTCGTGTGTTGCTGCTCATCTATATTTTGCTATTTTAAAACTGGTCCACGATACTATGCATATGAAAACAATTAATTCGAAATGAAAGCTTTAATTCCTACTGCCAGTGACTGGAAAACTGAACACTTGCATACCATGATAACGCTTGGTGCATGATATATGTAACAGCAAAACAACAGACATGTTCTAAAGACATGTGGTTGTGAAAGTAGATCAAACAGATGTGACGGTGAAGGCACTGACACACACACAAAAAAACATCTATAGGAAAGCACAAAGTACAAGTCAACTAATTAGGTGGATGGAGGATGATGATTGTCAACAAAACTATTTTATTTAATAAAAACATAATCATAACAGACTATACAAGGGAGTAAAAATAAAACAAAATGTGGCGAAACTAATAGAAAACAACAAAGCTTACAAATTGTCAGCGCAACAATTTGCAATAAATCATAACTGTAATATAACATATTATTCGTGGGCGACGAATGGCGACGAATTGCTTCTCGTTAACATTTGAAGACCACAAAACAGGGGAAAATGCTCCACACGGTATCTATTAAACAGACAAAAAAAAACGCACCACCGTTAAATGGTTAATGTTTTATTTTAAGGAACAGACAGGTATTACATGTAGATTATGTGTATTCAAAGATTGCATCAAATTGTATTATTTTGTTCGGAGTATACAGTACAGTATATAGCTTTAAATAGTTGATATTAATAGAGTTTCTATTTCCTCAAAGTTAACCCAAACGTGTATATCTATGCAGTAACTAACAGTAACTTGTTTTGCTTTGGAAAAAGTAGTTACATATAATACTTGTAGGGGTAAGGAGGTTAAGCAAAGACGTTTTAGTAATATTTGCTCAACATGAAACATCCTTCTGGATTTGACCGTTTGCAATAGCAAAACATGAAAATCGTAAAACACAAAAAACATATTATACATATAATGCATACGCGTTGAACATGATCACGCAATATGTCTTAAAAGAAACTAATATCCGCCCGACAATCAACACTACCGGAAGGCAACAATCGGATAGATATTATTTACTGATGTTTAAAGAGACTCAAAAACGTTACTTGTCTTATCAGGTTAACACAGATGGCATATCCTGCATTGATGCGTCAAATAAATTGAAATAACACTCGTTTATGTTCACTTTGAAATAGAAGAGATGAAAATTGATGTCTCGCTACTAATATTTCAAAGCAAAATAAAATGACACTTTTAAATGTCACGCAGTAGCTTAACTGAAAACAGCTCAAAGAGTATTGTATGTGAATGACGTTTCAAAGACTTACATTTTACAAAATGAAATCAACAATTACAAGGATGAATAGAAGCAACCTTAAAGTTCTCCGGCCATGTTTTGTTTCATGAACATGTTTATGTTTATTTAAATCTAGCCTCGGTCACCCGGCCCGCTTCTGATTTCTTCGTTACGCTATGCTACACTGATCCAGAACCAGGGCCTGGGGAAAATAGGACGTTTGAAATCGCCCTAACGTTTTGGGCGATTTTGGCGAGATTTTGAGAGATTCAACGAGACTTTCAAAAAACATGTTTTTAAGTTAATTTAATAATAATTTCTTATTTTTAACTTACGAGAAGCAGCAAATGTAACGGATGCATCAACAATATGTTGTACTTTTGTTGACAACATGACGTAACGCAAACGTCGACTTAATGCGCGTGAAAAAAAGCGCGAATAAATTGTGCTAATCGCTAGTGGGCGCTTTAATTGACATAATCTGCCCAGACCGATATCTGCAAGTAAGACATATGCATGATACGGTCTAGCTGGCCGAGACTAATTTAAATCGTAATCAATACACAACAATAGATATTTACAATTCACACATTGCAATATCTGTGAAAATCGATAATAAGATTTTATTTGATGACGTAGAAAACTTTGAACAGGTAAATTATTCCAGAGGTAAATGTATTTATCAATTAACTGGCAATAGTCTTGCAGCTATACAATTCAGATTTACTCATTTCCCCATGCAGTCACGCAGTGGTAAAAGTAGTATTTACGTCATGCAAATAATACTTATTTTTACATACAACTTAGTAGCATTTTTAAATATATGTTTCTCTCCGGGACTATCAATAAATGTTCATATGATGTTTAAGAGATAAACTTCTTAATTGATAATACTACAAAAAATTGGTTATTACCATTATTACCATAAATAAGTAGTTTTATTACTTACTGGTCCTTTGGGAGCATCATCCCAATCTGTATCGGTTTAAAGCAGCGTACCGCTAGGGGGCGTGATAGGTGTTGCCCATAATATTACCTATCATGAAAAGACTCAATACAACCGAGTCTATAACTTTTCTCTTTTGGTTGTGTTTGTCGTTTTCAAGGGATCCCCCTTTTTTTTTAGTATTTATTAAAAGGTCAATTTGTGATTGTCAGTATATTATTTCAGTAACAATGTGTCGTAAAAAACATGTATGAAGTAGATTCGTGCATTTTTTGAGGGTCAGAAGGCCCTCAAACATTAGATGACTTCCGAGCATAAATGAGATCGTAAAACAAAAAAAATGAAAGTAGTGGCTGACCCTACCATGACCCCTACCTCAACTATTGAGCATTAGTTTTGTTTCCGAAAATTGAAAAAATACCTTTTATATAAAAGGTACAGGTCTCAAAGGAACTAGATTCAGCCATTATCCACAGCCATTGGCCATTGTCTAATGGGTATACTTCTACCTGATTACCATGATGCTTTTTCATGAGTAGTAAAATATTGAAAATGGGCATATCAAGTCATTGGGGATATTTTAAAAGACTTGTGTAAACATATATCCGTTTGGTGTTAAAAAAAATTATTATCGTAAGTTGCAGCGATTTTCATCATTTATACAAATCCCATTAGTTGAGAGTATGTAGCTTGAACCATCGAAACTGACACACAAACATAAAAGGGTTGACATTCCAACGGTCAAAGGTGGAAAAGGCCGCTGGTGATTTAATCGATTTATAGAGTGCAACATAACTCATTCTTAATATTGTGTTATCCCAATAACACGATACAGTCTAAATAAAGAAATCCACGCCATGCGTTCTCTAACAAACTAGCCAGCACTAATAGCAATATAACACTGTATATATAAATATAAATAAAAAAAAGTCTTGGTTTGCCTTGCAAGCCGTAAAGCAAGTACTCAATGACTTCACAGAAGTCAGAGCAACAAGAAAGAAAAACATTCAGGTCGACAAGGCGTATTTTAAAACTTCGCGGAGATGATTTGTAATCGGCCATAACTCATCAATTTTACGATAACTAATGATGAAGCAGTCAATTGCATTACGTCGTTTATACTTCATCGTTCTCGACACATAATGCAATTTTCATTGTTGTGTTAGACGTGCCATATCTTTGAAGCTCAAGAGACCTGAGCTCTTCGAAACCGGTGATTATTTATTTGTCTTGAACAACTTATTCGGTGTCTTAACTGCAGTCTCAACAGGCACATTTTTCAGGATTATTTTCATTATTCACACTGCATTGACTTCCAAATATGTAAAAGAAGATATACAGCCAGGACAGAAAATGTATTAAACAAGAACCACAGTAAAATAAGAACACGCATTGAAGCATTAATTACAAGGATAAATAATGGTCAAGATATTGACCATTAATAGGCATCACAAAATTAAAATACCGCCTTGGAACCGTCAGTGGCAAAAGATGCCGCTCGGGGCTTAAACCAGGTTCTAGGGTGCACCAAACCTCTAGCTTACCCTATTTTATCCTAGTACAACCGGAAAGTGTCAAGATAATTTGGTGTCAACTCAAAATGTCTTGAATATTCAAATAGATGGACATTACATTCAAAGTTATAACATTTAGCACTCTTATACTGATTCGGGAATAAACAACTTCAATATCGTCTGTGTTCTTGCAAGAGCTCGTATGTCATTGTTTACTACTTTTCAGGAGACGCTTAAAACTGTTTCAAAACTAAATTAATGTGACCTTTTGGAATGGTTCATATGAAATGTCTTCATTTTTGTGTAATTTTAACTTAGATACAAGTAATTGCAATAAAGATAACTATTACTAAATACGATGTTTTGCTTCTACATGTTCTTCCATGTTGTTAAAATACAAGGTTTTGCAACTAACAATTGGACATGTTATTAAGGCTAAATAATTAGATATATTATATAAAGTATTGAAATGCATGGGCTTCAAAAAAGCTCACAAAAAATGAAAATGCTAAACAGTGCATTATATACGCACTTTTCAAGGAAAAAGCGGATATACGGTGGTCGGGACGGTCCCGTCCGTCCGTCAGTTGGTTGTATTCGTTAGATGACCTCTTTTTTCATTAGTTAGTGGAGGTTGGTCATATTTGGAACAGATGATGCATTACGTGGTCCCGCCTTAATTCCATTAGGCGATGGGAAAGCCTATCATTACGTGGTCCCGCCTTAATACCATTAAGCGATCAGAAAGCTTATATTAGCAAGATTTATTAACGGATATTTCGACTATAAAACATGTTTAAAAACATTACATTACTGAAAAAATGCGATAACCTGTTTACAGTTACCTATTACCTATTACATGTTTTACTTTTACAATATGCAAACCTTTTAAGCCGAAATTAAGGTTTTATTTCATACCGCACCCAACCCCGTTTTCGCTTCTCGGAATGACCCCTGGGCCAGAGGTCAATATCAAAAATTCTATATTTACTGATTTTGCGATTTGATTTATGGATCCTCTTCCCTGAGGGGCGGGGACTTATCGTCATATGTGGTTAGCATGAATTTGTTTTCTTTCCTGTAATTTAAACGCATAGATCAGTTCGAGGATGTGTTCATATTATCACAGTGGTTGCGTAGGATGAGTAGATTCCAAGGTCTGGGTCTGGGGTCCAAAGGTCAATGTCAAATTGTTAAATTGATCAAATTAACAGTGACAGTTTTCAATATGTTAATGAACTTTATTTGCATTCTTATTGTTTCCTTTTAACATGAACTTCATCTTCGCCAGTAGGAGGGTGTTCATATCAGACACAGCGGTTGTCCAGTATGTGCATGACAACAAAGTGCGGTTATTGGCAATAGGCCCCATCGACTTTGGTCTATTTATTTATTTATTGTTTTATTTCTAAAATATTAACTCCTGTAAAGGGAGATGCAAAGGTCCTGCAGGAAATGTAGCCTTCACAAACTCAATCATCCAGTAACACGCATTCAAAACAAACAACAATTACAAGGACAAATAGAAACAACAGATGTGACACCACAAACATAACAGGAACATCGCCATGTAACAGTCAGTAGGAAAAAGGACGTTGAGGGGTTTACGCCAGGTTCTAGGGTGCACTAAACCTCACCATCAGGATATATCATTTAATAAAATAAGCAGAACTAATAAACAATATAAGTAAAACACAAAGATCATATATATATGAATATAGAAAACCAAAGCATAGAAAGTAAGTTCTCAATGGCAGAACCCAGAACAGCAAAAAAAATAAGCATTGAGGGAACGACAAGACAACATTGAAGACAAACGTTAAGTGTTACCTTACTTTTCAAAATTTAGTTAGAAGCCATCATAGGGTCCAAAGTCTGTCGGGTTATCGCACACTGAAAGAGGAAGGGTCAACCACTAAACATGCAGTGCGTTGCAAGATGGCAGGGTCTAAACCTCTTTTGATATTTTGTCTAACAATTTTGATAACGATTGTATGAAATGAATCATGAGCGAAGATGTTACTTTAGAGGACCTTAATATCTTTTGATTTTACCTCTCTTCAAAGAGAAGTGTATATCTTTTTGTAAGTGATTAAAAGATAGGTTTGAGGTTACTGTACACCTGTTGTCTCAGATTTAAAATGTGTTCTTTTATTGCTATGAAAGGAATTTCATTTTGAGTCTTTCACCAGATACCCAGGCAGATATAATTGAAGCCTTTCATGACACCTCTCGGTATCTTGATGACACATTGAACATTGACAGCCCTTCTTTCCTACTATGGTTAATATTATCTATCACAAAGATCTTCAAACTGACAAAGCTAACATTTCTGATACGGTCGCTTCTTTACTTGATTTTCATCTCTCGATTGAATATTGTAAAATAATTTGTAAAATCTATGACTAGAGGGATGATTTTTATTGTGATATTGTTAATTTCCCCCACTGTTTCTCAACTTATTCGTTTTTCTAGAGTTTGTAGTCGTGTTGAGGACTTTAATATTAATACTATTTGTATAACTAAGAAGCTACTCTAGTAGGGTTACTGTTACTATAAACTTCGATAAACCTGATTTACTTTTAAAACATAAAAGTAATTTAAGAAATCATCTGCGACTATGACTATCAAAACCTGACTTCTATGGTGATGCGATCTACACAATTCGTAAGATCCTAGGTCATAATGACTTTCATACAATCTTTATTAAACTATCATTTTGCAACACACTACATGTTTAGTGGTGGACCCATTTACAGTTCACCATTAGTGGTGGACCCATTTACATACAGTTCGCCACTATGCTTTCCTCTTCGATTGTGCGATGATCTGACGGGTTATGGCGCTATGATGACGTCTACCTAAATTCTCAAAGGACGGTAGCGTTTGATGTTTGTCTTAAATCTTATCTTGTCTTACCCTTAACGGTTTGTTTTCTTGTTGATGTGGCTTCTGCTAAGTCATTGGGTAATTGCTTTGTAACGTTGTTGTTTATTTATATTCATATATACATTCTCAGGAATGTGTTATACTTATATCTCCTATTAATGCTATCTTGTTTGTTGGAGAATATAACCTGGCGGGGATATTTTTATTTACACCGTCCCGTTTTATTGGGATGGATCTACCCTAGAACCTAGTTTAAAACCCCAGCGTCCTTTTTTGCCACTGACTGTTCCAAAGCGGTAGCCATATTGTCAACCATTTAAGGTCATATCTTGCCTTTTATTCATCTGTGTAATTATAGTTTGTTTCTGTGCGTGATTTTATGAACCACCCTTCAAATGACATAACCGGACAGTTCCACCAGAACTGTTAAGCAGCACTTAACAAGTATAGAAAATTGAATTCATTCGTGATAATTCAAATAATCTCGAGCTTAAGCCAAATGTTCCGAGATGTGTCTTTTTTGTTCTCTATCATTTTATTATGTAGCTGCCGTCTAATTACCGAAAACCGTGTCGGTTGCTGGCTATTCACCAAGATATGCTTTGATTTCCCCGTTTGGATAGAGAAAATGCGGGGCCAGATGTAGGTGTATAACGGAATCTTGGTAGACAGGCGTGAATGCAATGATCTTTAACTTAATGGTTGCTCAACAACGAATCATTGGCTCAAAGAAATTCCAGCAAACTTCCCTTCCAACCAAATCTTCCAGTTCCGCTGAAAGTGTCTTAGTACTACTGAAAGTGACTCAAAATCAAAAGTGCAATGTTCTGCGGTGGCTTCTCGAACTCGCACTCTTTCATTTAAGTGGCTATAATTCTACTAAAACACATGGCGACTCCATTCCACCTTCTTGAGAGCGATTGGCACTGTGGTAAGGTGCTATAATAGTGGAAAGGGAGAGGGTGAATAGCGTCAAAAGAGGTAACTGGACGGTGTGGAAGGGTGTTAATAGGCAGAAGTGGGGAAAGCATGGAGATAGGGAGGTAGGTATATGAGTGGCGGATGGATAATATAGAGGGTGGTGTGTGAGCGAGGTGAAATATTCATCCCCAAAGAGTTCAGCATGCGTAAAACATCGAAATAATAGCTTGGCGGTGACTTCTTTATTTACACTGTCCCGCTTTATTGGGACGTCAGTAAGGTAAGAGTGAGGTTAGGTGACCCTAGAACCTGGTTTAAACCCCTAGCTGCCTTTTTTGCCACTGACCGTTCTATTGTCAACCATTTTGTGTTCGTGATGTCTTATTTGGCCTTTTGTTCATCTTTGGGTTGTTCTTTGTTCTGTGTGTGTTTGTGGTTGACTGTCGTCCTTGAATGCTACTTTTCCTGTTCGATTTTTATTATATTTTTTATAACAGGCACATATTAAAGACATTGTTATTAAGAATAATATAGTAACTTTATTGTAAGTGGTGTCTTATTAAGGTCATATTTATTTCATCTGGACTGACCATAAAGCAGCATAAATTATTGGATTCAAAGTATCGTATTTTAATACATTAGCATAACGTTATTGTGTATCGATTATTGCAAAACGTCGTATTTCAGAGTTTGGAGTTGGAAATGTTAGTTTTAAAGGAATAAGTGACATGGTTACAGTTAAAATTAATAAAATATTCGGAATTGCGACTTACTCGAGGAATACAGACGAATCGTGTTTAAAAACGAGTGAAACTCATTAGAACATTGAATTTTTTTACATATATTTTTTTCTGCTGATTTTCATCAAATAAAAACACAATTTATTTAAAAAAAAGAAAGATATAAAAATCGGACAGGGAAATTAGCATTCAATGACGACATTCAACCACAAAACACAAAAACAAACACGCAAACAGACAAACGAGAAGGCAAAAGTAATAAAAAATGCAAAGTTTGTTTTGCTATAATAAATATAAATAATGATAGAACAAGATAAATCAGAGTTTGAGAAGTTGGAATGCTTACAAAATATGTTAATTAAAACACTTTCCAACTAGCTTTATTGAAGAACTCAACAGGGTAGCCGATATACGACTTTTTAGCAAAATAATATTTTAACGACGGTATCCATGGATTCGTTCATATCGTAACTTCGAAATACGACCTTTTGCAATTATTTCTTAGCGTTGACATTTTCAAACTGTTTTTCCGAGATACAACTTTTTGCAAGATGACATTTTTCTCTTCGTGAGATACGAGGTTTAAATATCGCGCAAAACAACATTTTTCGAATTGATATATTCATGGGGATTTTAATAAAGGCAGTTGAAGATTAATGTGCAAAAAAGTGAATTTGGTCAAAAATCGAGTTACGAGGTTTTGCATTTCACTGATTTGTGCATTATCGTTTTGACAATTTACTCTCGAATTTTTGGTCTAGTAGACTAGTAGTTCATATGTTGTGTAAATGTCGCAGTGTTGTCCTAGTAGACTAGTAGTTCATATGTTGTGTAAATGTCGCAGTATTGTCCTAGTAGACTAGTAGTTCATATGTTGTGTAAATGTCGCAGTGTTGTCCTAGTAGACTAGTAGTTCATATGTTGTGTAAATGTCGCAGTGTTGTCCTAGTAGACTAGTAGTTCATATGTTGTGTAAATGTCGCAGTGTTGTCGTGGTAGACTAGTAGTTCATATGTTGTGTAAATGTCGCAGTGTTGTCGTGGTAGACTAGTAGTTCATATGTTGTGTAAATGTCTCAGTGTTGTCGTGGTAGACTTGTAGTTCATATGTTGTGTAAATGTCGCAGTGTTGTCGTGGTAGACTAGTAGTGCATATGTTGTGTAAATGTCGCAGTGTTGTCGTGGTAGACTTATAGTTCATATGTTGTGTAAATGTCTCAGTGTTGTCGTGGTAGACTAGTAGTTCATATGTTGTGTAAATGTCGCAGTGTTGTCCTATATATCACTCAATAGCAACCGCGTAAACCAGCCATAAGCTGGATGCCATGGTAGCCCAATTATAAGAGGAGCCACAGGTACGGATGCATCCTTTCTAGATAACAGTGTATGGAAGCCCAGGTCATCGTTTGTTTGAGCATATAAGATATGTATACATGATTATGTAATGGCTAACACGCAAACCTTGATCTGCCTTAATTGCAAAGTTTTCAGTGAACCCCAGATTATAAACGTCAAAAATGCGCATATGAACACTCTCGATATTACGAAAAGAAAGTCCATTGACTATGTAAGATATATATACCTGTTAACACACGCTAAATACAATTTGAAATGGGACGTTGCACATTGAACGGTCAAAAATTTGGTTTCAAGTGAGCTCAGGGTTCAAAGTACAATCCCAAATTTGACTGTGCTAGGCAAACACACATACGAGATACAAACATATAAACCCAGCTCAGACGCACAATCTCAAGTGGAATGGTACGCCGATGTATACGCCGAAGCTGGTGGGAATACATATCTCTCTAACGATCTGATAAGTCGAGATAAAAAGAAATGATAATTTTATTTTAAAACATATATATAAAAAAAATAAAGTAAAAACTTTTAAATCGGTTTGTACATATCTCAGTTTCTCGGATAAAAATGGTTTGAATTGTTGAATTGAATTGAACTGGGGTTTTAAGGCGCTACAACACATGAAAAGGTTATATGGCGCCTAACAGGCATGAACATGCCAGGCTCATCTTCCATGTACATCGAGATAAACTATGGAAAATGGGCCTAGAACCTTCTCACCCTGAACTGCAGAGTTGCTGCAAATTCTATCGTAGAAACTCCATTTACGCTGGAGCCACGTTATTGTTTTTCTGCCACTGCTCTTTTGATGCGAGCGAGATAGCACCTAAAACAATGCAGGGATCATGATGAAGACCTTTAATGAACATGAACAAAAAATAACATGAATTTGGTGGGATTCTACCCCTCTGCCTACCCCTCCAAAGGGATCTGCAGTGGCCCTATTCTTTGTCCCGTGACCAAACGGGGGCCCCCAGGAACCACACGGGCATGGATTGAATTGTTGAAGTATATCATCGATCATTAAACAATAGCTGACATAAAATTCCAATGCTTATTTTGTAATGTGCAATTTATAGTCGTCCTCATATACTGTTATTCGGTATTGCTTTTAAATTAACGGATTATTCAAAAGAGTTCCTTCACAATTTCCTAATATTTACGGCATCAAGAGGTTATGGCGTGATCAGTATTGGTATTGGTCTTAACTGAAGCGAAATATGCTGCATATTCCTTAATTATATCTTACGTGTCTATGAATAGTGCAGTAAAACAGTATATTATATATTCTGTGATGAATTATAGAAATTTGCCAGTTTGAGAAAATCTGTAACATATCCCTTCCTCTACTGTGCTATCTCGCCTAGTGCGCAAGATAGCACAGTAGCCAAATGTTATGAACTAAACGATAGACGTCACGATATTACGTCACGAATTGACGTCATGATATTACTCCGCGCTGTCGCCAAAGGAGTGACAGAAGAAGGAATACTTTAGCCTCGGTCACCCGGCCCGCTTCTGATTTCTTCGCTACGCTATGCTACACGGATCCAGAACCAGGGCCTGGGGAAACTACGACGTTTAAAATCGCCCTCTCGTTTTGGGCGATTTTGGCGAGATTTTGAGAGATTCAACGAGTCTTTCAAAAACGCTTATTTCTAAATTAATTACATAATAATTTCTTACCTTCAGCTTTTGAGAAGCAGCATGTGACGTCAAAAATGGTAACTGGTGCATCAGCAATTGACGCTGTACGTTTATTTACAACATGACGTCACGCAAACGTCAACTTTATGTACGTGAAAAAAAACGCGCGAATAAATTGGACTAATCGCTAGTGGGCGCTTTAAATGGCCTAATCTGCCCAGACCGATATCTGCAAGTAAGACATATGCATGATACGGTCTAGCTGGCCGAGACTAGGAATACTTGTGTCAAAAGACGATTGGAAAGAAATTCATCACAGAATATATATTATATAGATTAATTAACATTTTTGTCGTGATACGGAAAATAATTCACTCGTGAAAAATATTCTTGCGATATAGAAACTCGTGCAAAAACGCACTCGTTTCTATATCGCAAGAATCTTTCTCACTCGGGAATTATTTCCCGTATCACTTCAACAATGTTAAACTCTACATACATCAACAATATGAAGTGTAGTAGCTATTTCCATGCCAGTTCCATTAGATTAACTAAGCCGATCTTCGATCTGGAACTGGGCTGGTTTTCGCGGGGTAATACCATTGGTAGTATTATGCAGTATGCAGATTTTACGTAAATCACTTCGTCTCAAATATAGAATAATAAGAAAGAGTTCATTTGAAGGATATGGTATGTTTGGAAACCAAAACGACTTCTTCAGTTGAGCTTCACTCGTATGTGCGTGTGCGTGAGTGTTACGTGCGTGCAAGTGTGTGTGTGTGTGTGCTAACATAATAAGAAATGAAACAATAACAATATATTTGTGTTTCCTGGTAAATAATTCATCTACTGTTAAAATGAGTTTTTCTTTCTCACATGATAAAACATGCTGACATACATGTATATCTACATTTACGATTTTTGATATCATATTCCGACGTGGCAAACAAATGCGTTTCATAGATTAATTTAACAATAAAAGAAAGGAAAAGTGCAAATCATATAACCTTTTTTCCAGAAAGGTATTATATGGTGGTCCGTAATTGAATCTTTGACACCATTCGCGACCAGTATTTTTATATCTAGCAAAATTGGACGCTGTTATTGGTTCACGAAATGTCATTTTAGATTTGATTGGGATTTGCATAATGTTGGGTTGCATTGTGGATGAAAGTTAGTCACTTTGGTTGGAATTTCTGAACATATATTATACAACGTACTGCATGCTTGGTGGTGGACCATTTTACAGTTCACCACTATGCTTTCCTCTTTAATTGTACGATGACCGGACAGGCTGTGGACCCTATGATGACGCCTACCTAAAGCCCACTGGACGGTCGCGTTGGATGTTTGTCTATGATCTTTCTTGTCGTGCCCTTAATGGTTTATTTTCTTGTTGCTCTGGCTTCTGCCAAGTCACTGAGTACCTTCATTGTGGCTTTCTAGGCTATTTTCTTTTTGTATTATATTTACACGAGCATATTTGTGTTTTACTTATATTTCCTATTGCCTTGTTGGTTAGAGATTAGATAACGGCGGGGATTTCTTTATTTACACTGTCCTGTTTTAATGGGATGAAGTAGGGTAAGTGTGAGGTTTGGTGCACCCTAGAACCGGTTTAAACCCCCAGTGGCCTACTTTATCACTGACCGTTCCAAGGCGGTAGCCCTATTGTCAACCCTTTTGTGTTTGTGATGTCGTTTGCATTTATTATTATTATTATTTTGCCTTCTTGTTTGTCTGTTTGCGTGTTTGCGTGTTTGTTTCTGTGTTTTGTGGTTGACTGTCCTCCTTGAATGCTGCTTTTCCTGTCCGATCTTTTTATATTTCTTTATACGATTAATGTGTACGCTTGACATATAATGCATGGCGATCAGGTAGATTTACATCGTATTAAATGTATCTATCAAGAAGGCCAAACATTTCATTTAGTATGTTTTTGTATTATTTCAAGATTTTTAATTTTCCTAGTTATTGCATATTTGCGGAATGGAAATGATTCAATTTGCCGACGATAATGTGTTATTCTCCTTCGCAGATAACATTATATGCGTTGCTATGTTTATAGACCCTCTGTCCACACTGGCACTGTCGATTAGATAGTTTGCAATGAATAAATAAGACAGTAAACGAGATTAAGGAAGATAATTTGCGTAATATAAAGGGGAGATTGAGTAAAGATTAAAAGGGAGAATTAGCAAAGTATAAAGGAGAGACTTAGCACGTTTATACAATGAATACAATCAATAAACAGCTGGGTTAACCACATATAAGGAAGATAATTAGCAATGTATAAACGGGAGACTTCGCACGGGAATGAATAAAGTATAAGTCGGAGGCTAAACAATAGAAACGATTCCATGTTACACATTACATGGTCCGAGTATTAACTGGCACACCCCATCCAACCCCTTCGCCAAGAAGCTGGGGTATGAAATTAAACCTTAATTTCGGCTTAAAGTTTACATATTGTAAAATTCAAATATTTAATAGGTAATTTTAAAAACGTTATCTCATTTTTGTTCAGTACGAAATGTTATTAAACATGTTTTATTGTCAAAATATCCTTTATAAATTCCTGCTAAAATAAACTGTCCCATCGCTTACTGGAATTAAGGCGGGACCACGTAATGACCTGTGATGTGTATACAATGTTGACAGTTGTGGCTTGCAATGCAAACAACTATTGATGATATAGTCCATATAATGAAAACAATTCCAACAGTGATTGGAATCGGTGGAATCCTGAATAATGTATTGTTATAATATTTGAGTCCTGAAATAATGAACGTTTAGTGGAACGTCTTGTATCATAAATAATGATCGAAGTATTAATAACATATTTAGTATGTAAAATATAGTCAATTAATAGATCACGAGGATAACTAGTGTATATCATAATTTGTAAGTGTGCATCCATTTAATATATTGCAGAAGTTTTTATTTAACGACAACATCACGTGGTATATGGAATAAAATATGTTACCAAGGTTTTATAATCACCTAATACAACATGTTTAGAAATACATAAGTTTGAATATACGAGTGATGATGTAAATGTTATTCCCTCGTGGATTTACATACCAGTCAAACCTTTATTCGGAGACCACCAAAAGGTATTATTTAAAAGTGGTCTCTTCATTTACATTCTAATTTAAAACAAAACATCTGGAAACTGCAACAGTTGTTTCTTAAATTAAAGTATCTCAATAGAGATGGTATATTGAACATATATGAATATATATTTGTATTTCTCTGACACTAAAACGATGTTGGGAAGACAACACACTTCCACTGAATCATTCAAACATAAACAACCTGAAAGTCTTTTTCCCAATAACTTTGCATTTCTGACGAGTTCTTCGGAGTAGGAATATTCGCACTGGGACTGCCTTGTATCTTCAAGCATTTGAAATTGTACTGCATTCACCATATGCATGTGTTTATCAAACATAAATTAAATTTACGTTTTTATTTATTTATTTTTTTAATTTCTGAACTCAGGCTTTCATCAATAGGAATAGATTCACGAGTTCAGTACCACAAATTACATTGGAATTTAAACAGTGTGCAATAAAACATTAGAAATGGCATACTGTTTTGATATACTGGATATAACTAAGTTGTAGTGTTTACTCTTTTAAAATTAAATCATGAACAATCCATACAAACAAAAAAGGCTTTCATGGAAAGACTACAGCTATGACCGATTACGACGACAATCCAGTGGCGATGCGCAATGTACGGCCTGTAATTCTGGATACATTAGACCACGTGAGTACTGAATGATGTGGGATGTGGATTATGTGGTTACCGTAAACACCATAATACTGAATTCAATATCCCAATATATACTTCGAAAGTATTGCAGACATTACTTGAGTGGCGAGCTCAAACCTTAATGACAATAGTATGAAAGGGGAATTTTGGAAATCACCGAACACAATAAATGTAAAAAAATAATACAGTCTCGGTTTGATTGAGACTACTCATGAACGGTATTGAAAAGTGATTGCTACTGTTCACGCCCTCTAGCCCCGGGTTGAGCAAAGCTAAGGAAAAAGGTCAATAGTACTGAAATTTGAGCAATCCCGGAGATGGTATGCATATGACCGTGAACATGGAACCTTCAGTGAGGTATTTTAATACCATTCCATGGCCAACGGCGTATGGTCCAAAGTAGTATAGATTGTGAGGGTACCAGCACAGTTTCCCCATCGCGGGGAACGAGAAAAACTAATGAAATATGCCAGTGGACACTCAGGCGTAACTCTCATTCACATCACCAAGATCTAAATGTAAGTCACGCCTAAATCAACACCAACATATTTCAACAGATTTCTCAAGCACCCCGCGATGGAAAACTCCGCTGGTACCCTCATTATCTATACTACTAATCAATCCGGTTTGTCATCCGTTAAAAAAACAACACAAAACACGCATTACGTATAATTAAGTATTTAGGAGAGCGCAATTTTATTTTATGTCTACTTTCGCCGAATCTACTTTCGGCGAAGTTTTTCAATAACATTTGCAACTCGTTAAGCAAAGTCAGACGGAACAGGGCAGTAGTATTCATCATCGCTCTGCATATCATTTTTTACCATGGAGTACTTTATTTTCCTGCACTTTGCTATTTTGTATTTCAGTTCAAGATATTATTTAATATTTTCAATATCCTTGAATGGAACCCAACTATTGAAATCCTCATTGTAACCCTTCCATTTAATCAATGCTTGTTTCTTTTTGTAATCACGTCGTATTACTTTTTCAATCCTGAATATTTCTTGCTTTGCTTTTATCATTTCCAAATCATAAAAGCTTCCGTCAATGTTTTCGTTGTTTAAATATTTTATTTTGTATGTCACAGGATTTGTGTTTTGAATTTCACCAACAACAAATATTTCTTCAGTCCAATTTGGGGAATAACCTTTCTCAAACGTCCTTTTATATTTGCTGATTCTAACATTATCACCTATTTTAAACTTTGGCCTAATTTGATTACTTCTCATCTTTCCATACAAGTTGACATATACCGTTCCTTTATTTTTCTCATCACTAGCCTCAATCGGCGTCATTTTAATACTCCGATGTTTTGTATTATTGTATTTATCAACCATTATCTGTAGCACGTCTAAATATGTGTTTGTATTGTTTGCTGTGAACTATTTCCACATCCTCTCTTTTAATGTTCTATTAAATCGTTCAATTACTACAGCTTTTCCGAAATTAAAAGTGTGATACATTTTGATATTATTATCATCAAGAAATTGCTTAAACGTCTTGTTGTAAAATTCCACACCTTGATCAACCCACAACAATTTACACTGTCTTCCTGTACTGATTATCTGTTTGAACGCTTTGGTAATTTCTAAACCAGTTTTATTTGAAACGGGTACAACCCAAGCAAATTTACTAAATAAATCAATAACAGTAAGCAAGTATTAAGTACCTTTATTATACTTTGAAAACGATTGCATGTCAACCAAGTCAGCAGACCATATTTTATCAATTTCATTAACAATCACACGGCGTTGAGTGAACTTTCTTCGTATAGGCTTATGAAGTTTATCTGCTAACTTGTCAGTCCATTTCAACGCCTTTTCTCGTTTTTTGGCTCTCCAAGTCCTAGTTCATATTTTGCACTAATAATTGTTCAAATTCTTAGCAATCTTTTCTCCAATAGTTTTAGACTTACTAGATTTCAAACCAGTAAGCATGTTTGTATCACACATTGATTTAATACTAGGATTTTCATCATGACAAATATCATGATCTTTGCAAACAGCATCAAACTCATTTACCGGCTCTCCGCTATCAAGCGGATTACCCGGACCGCAATATTTATAACCAGGAAGTGTTAGCCCTTTTTTGGATAGCATAGGGAGCAAAGCTTTATGAATATCAATATTTTGACCTTCTGTGTTTTTAACAAACTTTGTTTTAGTAATACCGCAAGATGCACAAGTTGCTCTTAACATTTTTCTACCATTTTTTGCTAAAACATACTTAAGATCAACATTTTCAGTAACCATTTTTTCTTTTATATAGTAACTCATATATAATACGATTAGATTAAACTTCATTTACAAAATATGATTTTATAATGTTTTCATTTTCTATTGGTTCGTATGGTTTTGATATTTTATAAAGAATATCGTACCCACTATTTCCCTCTTGCAACTTTTTGACAAAGTACAAACAGAAATATCCACACAGGACACTTGTTTTTATCTTGATATTGAATGGTGCTGTATTTTATATCAGGTATGTAAGTTAAAACTTCTTTTGGTGGGCTCAGGCCAAACGGATCGAAGTAATAATTATCATAGTAACAAGTCCAGTGTGTACCAGGTCCAATATAATCATCAAGATTAATAATACCACATTCTTGTTTATTTTGTTTTGTCGGTAATTTGTTCTTGCTAAACACTCCCCTGAATTTCTGTATACCTAACCGCTTAACCCAATTCATTATATCTAAGTTAGAGATAGGCTCGTTTTTGAAAATTAACATTTTTTTATGAATGGGATACTTCTGTACGGTCTAATTTGTGAGTCTACTTGTAAACCTTTTCCACGGTTAACTCTTAGTCCTTTTCCTTTTCTACCTACTTGCAAACCTTTTCCAGTTAAACCACTAATAAGAGATCCAATCAATGGAATTTCTAATGATGCAAGCATTCCAAGAAATCCTCCATCTTGTTGCTGCTTTGTCAGTTTAATAGGACAACAACCTTTAGACTTTATCATCTTGTTTCTTTGCGCAAGTGTTAATTTATTTGATCTAAGAAGTGCTTGTTTTTTGTCACTAGGAATAGTAACCATCCCATTTCCAAATAGTTTGCCAATTCCAGTACTTGCTAAGCCACTTAATGCTCCTGTTGCTAGCGGTGCTAATACTTTTGGAACAAATTTTGCAACTGTTGGTAATATTGTTTTAGTTAACAAACCAGCTAATGCGCCTAAAAAGCCTCCATTCTTGGACTGAGATCTCATTTGCGATTTTGATATATTTATGTCTAATCCCTGCCCGCCAGATTTAGCCTTGTTAATATTTTTAATCTGGGTAGCTGTAAGTAGCAAAGGAAAGTTTCCAGTTTATTGGTTATTTTTTAACCTGAGCGTTAATTCACTTTTGTTTTCATATGTTTTGCGAGACTTCGTTTCTGGCCATCTGATAAATTTGCTGAATAATTCACGTAAGTCATATATATTATAAGTTAGATTAAACAATAACTAGTTCATTTCCAATAGTTTCAATAGCAACATCTTCCTTGTACAAGACTAAAGAATAAATTTTATATCTGGCGGTAGGAACGTTGTTTAGTTTATATCTCAAACTTAGTTGTTTTGGATCAATACTGACTTCATGTCCCTAGTAACTCAAATCGAAATATATCGTTCCGAAGAGATTTTTAAAATTACTCACATTGAGTAAAGTTTCAGTGTTTTTATCATTTTGTTTGTAAGAATAATTAATAACATCTCTGAATATTTTTATAATATTATCATAGCTGTATTCAGTTTCTGGATAATAAACTCCATTTCCAACTTCCAATCTAGCTGATTGTAAATAGCAATTAGCATCAGCAGCATTTAGTTTAAATGTATCTAAAAGGTGAGGATTTTGTGTTTGAAAGAACTCTTGTCTGACCTTTGCAGATAAACAAAAACATGTTTTGGGCTTTTGACTCCAGCCGTTATTCTAAATACAGATTCTGTTAGTTGAGTACTTCCGCTTTCTTGTATTATCTCACGGAGGTAGGACCATTCTGTTGATGTCATATAATTTGACATAACATAAGTTAAACCATCTGGGTTAAATATCATTCTAGGCATCCACAAAACTAATTTATTAATAACTACCCGGCCATCATCACTACTTGATTTGAAAATTAACACATTATCATCTGTTAGTTGCAAGCAGATTTGAATCTGACTAGGAGGAAGCATGTTTGTTTCCAAACCCCCAAAGAAGGAACATTTGTTTAATGGAATTATATAGTCAACTTTTTGATTAGTTATGATTAAAGCATTGCGAATCGCAAATCCTGAATTATAACCAGCTTGATCATCTCGAGATTCTGCCACAGTCGTATTATCTAAATAAAAGTATTCGTTTGTTCCGGTTGTCTTTGCATAATTACCAGAAATTTCAAGTAAACTTTTGACATTAACAAATCTGTGAAGATTATTTCCATCGTAAACTATTTTTCCATTTTGCTTTACTTGCATTTGATTAATCAGCGAAGCTGCATCGTTAATTAAAGCAATTCTGTCAGCGTCTGCAAAAGCAGCTCCATCAGCAAGTTTGTTTACTTGAAAACTGATTTCAAAATATGCGTTATACCAATCAAAGTAAGAACTTCTATCATTTAGTGTAAACTGATAACCACTTTTCATTTGTCTGGTATTATTTCCTGGTTGTGCTATGGGAGTATCTAACTGAATAGGTACATGTTCATATATATTATTATATTGATTACTTCAAAACATCTATATATACTAGTAATTAGATTATTTTTTATTAATTAATCGATTAATTTTTGCATGAATTCCTCTTCCGGATAGTAATCTGTTAATTTTTGTTTTTTAGAACCACTTTCTAAGATTTGTTTTCCAGCAGTTTCTAATGCTTTCTTGCCTGCTGTTTTCACAGACTCACTAAATATCTTTGATCCGACTTTTGAAAAAATGTCAAATATACCAGCTCCAGTTAATCGGTCAACTTTATATGTTCCCGTGCTAGTGTCATAAACTTTTTTTAAACGTGCCATATAACTTATTTTACATTAATTCCTTCAAAACAAATCGAAATGATGTGTGGACACCATTAAGATTAATAATTTTGCCAGAGAAGTCGGTAATGTAAATATTAATACTGTTAATGATCGTTTTGTTTACCTCACAGAACCCGACTCTCATCGGTTCATCTTTGAAAGGATATGATCTCGTAAGATCAGCTGTGCTTATTTCATAAATGACATCCCCGTATGATCCATCAACAATAGGATTACTTATCAAATCACAGTGGATATACAATGTATCAATAGAATTTGTTATGTTTGGTGTCACAGTTCCAAGTTTAGTTTCTCTAATAACTGCATCTTTGTCAAACCCGATCAAGGTGTGAAAGTTTGATTCTCTCAAATCAAGTACGAATTTATTATGAATGGTAACCAAACATTTAAAACTTGGTAAATCAAACTCAATTTTTATCGGGACAGGCGATTCATCGGTTAAATCATTGTTTACAGCTAATGCTTCTTTTATGTAATTATCGATATCAGCATAACTGTAATTTCCATTTGCAAAACTAATAGTTTTCCAATCTGTTCCGTTGTGATACCTTATCACTTTGTTATTAAAATCTTCACTAATATTGTACCATGAGTAAGTCATAGAATTTATCTTATCAAGTCCGATGCCATACTGTTTGTTCTTTTTGAATATACGATAGATGGAATAAGTATTATTCAGATATTACTAGTCAATCCGACTATGTATCATATCCAACACGAAAACCACTTGAAAGAACCAAACGCTTTTCTCGAGGCGTTTTCTTTTGTAACCAATCCGCTTATAAAAAGTGGAGAATTAAATAGTCTACTTTTACTTTCAACTCATCAATTATACCAATAACTGCTATGTGCCGGCTATCAGACTTTTGATTATGCTCTTTAAGAAAAGCTATTTCACCATCAAAAGCTTTTCTTTTTTCATCCTGGGCAGCTTTCAATTGCTTTGAAGCGTCATCAATAGCAGTCTCAACTTTATCAGTGTCAACCAGTTTGCTCAGTGCAGTCTCAAGTTTATCAGTGTCAACCAGTTTGTTCAGCGCAGTCTCGAGCGACTTACCATCAACCATTTTCTTTTTGATATCTTCAAATTCTTTGTTGATATCGTCGACGTTAGTGGTTGTCTGCTCATGTACTATTTTAATTTGAGTTATTTCAGTAGTAAAAGCAGATCTCATTTGTTTTGAAGCATCAGCAATAGCAGTTTCTAGTTCATTATTGTCAACCATTTTTTTATTGATTTCTCCGATCCGTGTATTAATATTTTGAACACCAGTTCTTATTTGTTCACTTAATTTCTTGAAGTTTTCGCTCTCTTCCAATACATCGTTCTTTTCTAGCTCTTTCAAAGCATCACTCAAAAGTTTTATTTCATCTTTCAATCCGTTTTGAATTTCAATCATTTTCTCGCGGTTTGCTTGTAACTTTGTTTGTTCAGACTTAGTTTATCTTCAACACCTGTTGTCAATTTTTTTTATCATATCTGGAATTTTATCAATACTAAAATCACGTATGATTTTTGTTATTCTTCTTTGAGCATATTGCCTTGTTATCGCATCATCTAGTCCGCCTGGATTACCAACAATGATAATTTTATTTTTATTCATGTCAAGATCACTTCTCAAATCATTTTCCTAGTTTCTACCCTTGTGAAGATAATTAACCAAATGTTTTTGTTTTACATACTCAGACAGCACAATACCAAAGTTTGTAATATTAACACTGCCAGTAGTAACTTCGTCGCCAAGATCATTAAAAAGCCCCATTATATATATAATATGATTAGATTAAATTTCACCAGTGAAGTTTCTTTTGACCAACTTTCTAGGACGGTCAAGATACAGAAAGTCGTACTGCTTGTCAGTCGCTTTTCTGTACTGCTCTTTGCTGTAATCTTGTTCTTTGGAAAGCATACCCAGCCCGCGATTAACCGGAGTTGCAAAGAAGATGTAATGAGAACAGTTCAAACGAATGTCTTTGGGAGTTTTGTAATACGATTGAGATAAATAAATTACACAACAATTTTTGTGTCTTCCCTGGATGAAATAATTAATAATATCGTTTTGATTGCGTTCACAAACATAATCGTCGAAAATGACTATCTTTTGAGCATCAGAATCCAAATCATTCACAGGGATAACTTCATCATTTGAACGTTTTAATATATCTTCGACCGACATTTTATTCTTTTTTGCTATCTTATCAAGTTTTTGTGACAAAACCTGATACTTAGACTGCTCCAAGTATTTAGCAAACAAATACATCTTGTCGTAGTAAACCAACGGTTTCAGCAACATGTGAACTAACGTGTTTGTTTTGCCAGAACCTGAATTACCGCAAATTAACATTCTAAAACAACAGTCTGGCATAAAGTTCCATAGTTGTTTAAAATTACCGTTTTTTGTTTTCATATCATAGTTTGGAATTTGCATTATAATAATGCTTGGATAATACTTGTCTTAACTTATCTTAATTTATCTTATTTTAATCTAACTTATATTATTACATGTCTTTGTTAAAATGGAAAGAATTAGCAGATACAATGCGAAAATCGAGTGAGCTTGTTAAAGAATTTGGGAATAAAGTTATCCGAAAAAGACTAGAAAAAGGAGCTAGTCGTGATTTATACACAGAAGTATTTAAACCCGTAACTGGCGAAATAACAGAGCAAACAAGGCGGCTAGCTGAACATTTGATTAACCTTTTAGAAATACGTCAACTGTTGGCATGTAGGCACGAGGCAATACGTCCGCAATTACTTGCCCCGCCTGATCGCGGAGCTATAGCACCACCACCGCCGCCACCACCGCCACCACCGCCGCCACCAACGTCACCACCAATGCCACACGTTAAAAAACCAGCTGCCAAGAAAACCGCAGATCCTACTAAGCTAACGCCGGCTAGTTACCGAGAGGAACTAGAGCAGGCAATAAAGGGACCAAAATTAAGAAGTGCTTCAGACAGAGTGCTAAGGTCAAACGCTGCCGAACCCGAGACAGACCTATTTGCAGAAATAAAAAAAAACGTACATCATTTAGTCCCGAGAAAGAAAAAATAGAAGAAGAAGAATGGGAAGAAAAATCGGCGTATCATATTGACTTGGATGCTGGTATGAATAAACAAGTACTTGATAAGTATAACTTGCCAATGCCAACTCAGATACCAGGTATTATGGAAGGAAAAGCTGAATATGATAAACATATTGAAAGGGCTGAGATGATAGTTAAGGAAATGATTATTCAGATAAATGGTCTAAGGACACAAATAAACAACCTCAGCGAAGAAAACTCCAGGAGGGGTGGAATAAGGCGGGAACCAGTGTGACTAAATCTAAATATTCAAAATTACTCAAGAACCCCGATGGCGTCGAAAAAAAGAAAGATTTACTTGCAAAAGAATATAATGAAAAAGCAGATGAGGTAAATGCTCTTGGGTTTTACGTAGGAAGGTTACTTGAGCCAATTCGAGCAGCTAGTGAAACTGTACAAAAGACTGGTAAAGGGATGCAACAAAAAAGAAATTCCTACAAAGTCGACAAAGGTGGCCACTATGGAGTGTTACAAATTGATTTACCTAAGCTTGTTGGTCATTACAAACTTATTGCCAAACTAGGAGAAGCAGTTGTGCTAGACCTAAAAGTAGATAATGATTTTATAGACTTGATAACAAAGCGTTACAATAATCAAAAACGTATTCAAAACTGTCTCAGAATGCTTTTAAGGAACTAACAAAATTATCTGGTTTGCCAATTCACAAAGGTTCTTCAAAGTTCAAGAAGATTTTAGGAGGTTGTGTTGATGTTGAATATTACAATAGTCCTGGTGATTTGATGGATGATCTGGAGTTAGTATGCGGAAGTATCGAATCAGGAAATAATAGTCCGCGGCTGATAAATAAAGGTATTAGCATAATTGCTAAAAATAGGTAAAATATCATCCGAAGAACATGAGCAACTATTTTCTAAATATTTTGATTAAATGATTGTCTAACTGTAATTATACATGAAAACCAAAGAAGAATTAATTGATCATTTGACACGACTTGTGGCTGCATACAGACGCAGTTATAAATTGTGCGGTATTATAAACACAACATTACAAATTGTTAGTGTAATAATTGGTTGTACTGCTGTATTGGCATTGGTTCCAGCAATTCCTGTTTTCGTGGTTTTCGTGGCTGCAGTTGGTGCAGTTCCTCCAGTAGTTGCTGTTTTTGCAAGCAAAACAAGAATAGCAGAAAAAAATACTTTGTTAAAAACACATCATAGGAGTTTCAAACAACTTCTATCATATGTCCAAACAACCACAGGACTAGAAAATTACTAGGAGATAATTAGGATTGTCTTTAATAAAATATTAGAGATTCAAAAGAATGATAACTTCTGGAAATGTATATGAACAGGTTCAAGCTTAATGAAAATTAAGCTAGTAGAGATGCCCCGCAGGAGCATCTGTTCAAGTTAAACGGCCATGGCATCCAGTCGTAATTCAACTTGTTTCCATATCCTATCGTACTTTTCTCTGGTTGATTTTGTTTTAATCGGTTTTGTTTCTTTTTCTTTTTTTAATATTTTAAATATTTTCTGAAAAATGTATTCAAATTTGATTGATCTTTTCCGACCTTCCCGCTTATCCAAAATCTTTACAAGTTTGTAAAACAAATCTTCAAATCTTTGTCTATTTTTAGAAGACAAATCAAATGCTATCAAGTATTTATCTCAATGGTACTTCCTGTGGTAAATAGTTTTCTTTCGGCTGTAATTGTAACCTGCAATAAGATTGTATCCATTGTGAGTGCCACAATTAAGGCAAACACACTCGTTATCGAAAACTTCACAAGTATCGTTACAATTTATACATGCGTAAGTACACTTGTAACACAGCTTGACTCTGTTACAATATTTACAAAGCTTGTTTTTATTAGTTGCGTAAAATACGATGCAATCTATGCACGTCCCAGGGGGATCAATAATATCCAAAATTCTTTCACAATATTTGCAATTCATTATATTATAATATATAATTATATTTTTAAAATATAGGCTTAAAGAAATATTATCTTATGTTATTATATAAATGGAACGTATAGAAAAGAAAATCAAAAACTTTAAGAAAGATCAAACGGAACATGCAAAAACTATTGATTTTGAAGATATGAGTAACCATGACAAAGAGTTAATAATTTTTACAAACGTTCAATATTTGACAGAAAGAATTATAACAATGATAAAACAACTAAAACTGTCACGGAAAATAAAAAAAGGAGATATAAACAAACTGCGTGCTTTTTGTAAAAAAACAAATTTCAGAGGCAACCAGTTGCCAACCAAAATTATACGAAGTTTCTTTTATTGCCCACTATGATGTTTTACTTAAGCAAGGAATTGAAATTATTATGTATGGTTGATTAAAATAATATAATCTTTAATATATGACATGTATGAGTATTTACAGTTATGCGGAAGAAGAAAGAAAACATTTTGAAGAGGAACAAGAAGGTTTATGAGAAAGTAGCTGCTTACGAGCAGGCTCTTTTAACCAAGACAAATGAACTTATCAAAGAGTTTGAGACAGTTCACATGCAACGATTGTCAGATGATATTGCAGCTTTTAAAAAAGATTGGGCAATAAAAACTGTGATTGAGTGCAATGATGCTGTAATGCTTCTCACAGATATAGCAGAAAAAGAAATTAAGATTTTTAATGAAACACAATTAAAAGTAATGTCTGAAATTTGAGTTGTTCAGAGATAATCTAATCAGCAATCTAGAAAAACCTCATTTGATTAATATTGATATCGGATGTTACGAGGACTTTGAAACGTTTGTCGAAAGTTTAAAAGAAATGATTGATGCAGAAGTTTTTGAAAAAGACGAGTTTATAAACTCTTGCAAATACAGGATAAAAATAAAATCACTGGCAGCTGGAGGTGATCTTGAAACTGTTGATTTTAATAGATACTGCAAATATCATGTAAAAATAAGTCAGATGATGCATAATAGAGTTCTTGAGGAAAAATGCTTACGGAGATACTTAGACATTCTTCTGGATAATGAAATAGATGCTCTCTTGGATGATGTTACTAACGAAGACACCAATGAACATGTTTATGAGGTTACCGATGAGGATAACGGTGAGGACGTCGATGAGGACACCGATGAGGACGCCGACGAGGGTGAAAATATTAAATAAAATAATGTTATTTAATTAATTAATTAATATAGGCTTAAATAATTAATCTTATGTAATATTATAATAATGAGTATCCGAGAAATTGAAACATCCCCAAAACAGTATAGCAAGGTTTTTAAAGTAAATATTGTCAGTAATGATCCGCTCAGACAATTACAAAAAAGACAATCAAGTGTTGTGAACTTTCTTAAAAAAGAACTAAGAAAAACAGGTGGATTTAAATTAAGCATTGATGTAAAACTTACTTTTAAAAAACATTATCGGATGATAGAGGAGGTTTTGATTGTGTATACAAACCAGCTTACTTTGCCTCAAAGGCTGTAATAATATTAAACAAAAATCAAATATCAGAAGCATTAGACAAAGCACAGGAAGAAATTATAAATAGAATTGGAAATTGGATTCAGTTGGGAAGTGGTTGGGTAATTGAATCACTAGATGCACATTACATAAATCGAATAAAGTATAAGCCTTTACGAGGTAGCTCTTATTTGGATTTACCAAAATAATTTGCTAATACTAGAAAAGGATTGATAAATATTAAAAATGAAAAAGATAACGAGTGCTTTAGATGGTGTCATTTGGCTTATAAATTCCCTGTTGAAACAAATCCCCAAAGAACAACAAAGTATAAAAAGCATATTGGTGGTCTTGATTACAAAGGAATTACATTTTCTGTTACTATCAAACAAACCCCAAAAATAGAAAAAGAAAACAACATTTGTTTTAACATATTTGGGTATGAAGATAATCAAGTATACCCTTTGCACATATCAAAAAATAAAGCAGAAAAAACATGTGATATGCTTTTAATCACCGAAGAAGAAAAAAATCATTATGTGTGGATAAAAGATTTTAACAGGTTAATGTTTAATCAAACATTACATTCTAATAAAAAATGGTTTTGTAAAACATACTTGCAGTGCTTTAAATTAGAAAGAGTTCTGGAAAAACATAAACCTGTTTGTCTTTCACTTAATGGTAAGCAAGCAGTAGAGATGCCAAACAAAGATGAAAAAGTTAAGTTTAAAAACTACGACAGACAGCTAATGGTTCCGTTTGTTATATATGCTGATTTTGAAGCAGTAACCGAAAGTATTTCTTCAGTATCAAACAATCCTAAAAAATCACATACGGAAGCATATCAAAAGCATACTGATTGCAAATATGGGTATAAGGTTGTTTGTTGTTATGATGATCAATATTCAAAACCGATTGTGACATACAGAGGACCAAATGCTGTTTACAAGTTTTTGGAAAAAATGATAGAAGAAGAAAAGTGGTGCAAGAAAACTATGAATGCAAACTTTAAAAAAGATCTAGTAATGTCACAGGAAGAAGAAGCTAGATTCCAAAAATCTAAATCATGTCATATTTGTGGTAATGGTTTTGCAACAACTCTCAAAAAAGGTGACGCGGGTTATACAGTGGCATACAAAAAATCCATCAGAAAAGTTAAAGACCATTGCCATATAACTGGAAAGTATAGAGGAAGCGCTCATGACATATGTTATATTAATTTCAGGTTGACTAGAAAAATACCTGTTGTGTTTCATAACTTGAGAGGATATGACTCTCACTTCATAATGCAGCACATCGGGAATTTTAAACGAAACATAAATGTTATACCAAATAACATGGAGAAGTACATGCTTTTATGTTAGGACAAAGTTTGGTGTTTATTGACAGTTTTCAGTTTATGTCTCAATCATTAGAAAATTTAGTAAAAAACATCCCTTCGTTTCAATACACCTCTCAGGAATACTCTGGCGACAAGCTAGAATTAATAAAACGAAAAGGCGTCTATCCTTATTATTACATGAACAGTTTTGAACGCTTCAAGGATACTAAGTTACCTGGCAAAGATAGCTTTTATTCTCAATTAAATGATGAATATATTTCAGATGCAGATTATGATCATGCTAAAACAATATGGAAAACATTTAAGATTAAAAATATGGGAGAATATCATGATCTGTATCTTAAGACTGATGTGCTGTTACTGACAGATGTTTTTGAAAACTTTAGAAAAACGTGCATTGAGTATTACAAATTAGATCCTTGTCATTACTTCAGTAGTCCTGGTTTAGCCTGGGATGCATGCCTCAAGATGACTGGTATCCAACTTGATGTAATAACTGATATTGATCAATATTTGTTTGTGGAAAAAGGATTAGGAGGCGGTACGAGTTATATCGCAAACAGATAACCACAGGCTAACAATAAATATATGAAAAACTATGACAAGAAAAAAGGAAACAAGTACATAATATATCTTGATGCTAATAACTTGTACGGGTGGGCCATGTGTCAACCGTTACCTACTGGCAACTTCAAGTGGGTTGATCAGTTTGAAAAAGGAAAATCAAATTACATTGTTGAGTGCGATATTACGTATCCTGAGAAACTGCATGACTTGCATAATGATTATCCTCTCGCCCCGGAAAGTTTAAATATAAAAGATGAGTGGTTGTCAAACTATTGTAAACATTTAAAACAAAAGTTTAATTTAGGACATTGTAATGTTGTTACGACGTTGACAAATAAAGAAAAGTATGTCGTGCATTTTAGAAACTGAGAATTGTATAAAAAGCTTGGATTGAAGGTAACAAAAATACACCGAATACTACAGTTCGACGAATCAAAGTGGTTGAAAACATGCATAGACTTTAATACTGCCAAGAGAACAGCTGGTAAAAATGCTTTTGAAAAGGATTTCTTCAAACTGATGAACAATTCAGTTTTTGGTAAAACTATGGAAAATTTGAGAAAAAGAATTAATGTTAAATTGACTCACGACGAGGAGGTTCTCTTAAAATATGCAGCAAGACCTTCATTTATTTCTTGTAAAATGTTTAATGAAAATTTATTTGCCATAAACAAAATAAAATAACGATTAGTTTTAAATCGTCCTTGTTATGTTGGCATGTGTATTTTAGACTTGTCAAAATATTTGATGTATGATTTCCATTACAACTATATCAAAAACAAATATGATAGAAAAGCTAAGTTATTATTTACTGATACCGATTCCTTGTGTTATGAAATAAAAACAAAAGATGTGTATGCGGACTTTTACAAGGATAAAGAACTGTTTGATAATTGTGATTATGATCCAAAAAGTCAGTTTCATTTTAATGATAATAAAAAGGTTATTGGCAAGATGAAAGATGAAACGTGCGGTATGTCTATTGTTGAATTTGTTGGTTTGCAAAGTAAACTATATTCGTATGTGCTAGATATTGAGGTTAGTGCAAAGAAATGTAAGGGTGTTAAAAAGTGTGTTTTTTAAAAAACAGATAGCACATGACGATTATAAAAAGATTTTGTTTACGGCAACAGAAGCTCACCATGAGATGAAAGTTATTAGATCACAAAAGCATAACATAAGCAGCTATGCAATAAATAAAAAAAGTTTATCAGCTTTTGATGATAAATGGTACATACTAGATAACGGACAAGATACGTTAGCATACAAGTAAAACATACCATGACAGAGTATGATAGATGTTAATTATAATAGTTGAGTAGCATTCAAGGGTTTAAAAATAATTATATATAATATTATTATATAATGGAACAAGAAAGATTAGAAAAGGTTTGCAGAAAACTTAACCATTCAAAAGATAAATATAGAAGAGAATTGATTAGAGGTAAGCAACTCCAAGTAGAATATGAAGTAGTTCTTGATGATTTTATGGACACCAAAAAAAGGCGATTACTGGTTGAAATGGATAATTATGAACGTGAGCTGGCCGGAAACAGAGAGGCTTCTTGAACTGAAATACAAAATAGCAAAGTGAAGGAAAATAAAATACTCCATGGTAAAAAATGATATGCAGAGCGATGATGAAGACTACTGCCCGGTTCCGTCTGACTTTGCTTAACGAGTTGCAAATGTTATTGAAAAACTTCGCCGAAAGTAGATTCGGCGAAAGTAGACATAAAATCAAATTGCGCTCTGCTAAATACTTAATTATATGTAATGCGTGTTTAGTGTTGTCTTTTTAACAGATGACAAACCGGATTGATTAGAAGTACAGATAGTGAGGGTACCAGCGGAGTTGTCCATCGCGGGGTGCTTGAGAAAACTGTTTAATCGTGACTTACATTTAGATCTTGGTGATGTGAATGAGAGTTACGCCTGAGTCTCCACTGGCATATTTCATTAGTTTTTCTCGTTCCCCGCGATGGGGAAACTGTGCTGGTACTCTCACTATCTATACTACTGTCTAAGTTTCTAACAAAATGCTTTGCACTAAACGAGGAAACAATGGGCGAAATAAACAAATGCTACTTAGTAGGCAGGAGAGGTTATGGAAATGAGATATAGGGTCCTATAGAAATCACAGCGTCCAAACGCAATGTCATCGTACGGGTCCGCACTGTACTATAAACCAGGAGCAATATTTAATTAATTATACAATGGAAAAGACAAAATACAACAGAAAAGAAGGTGAAGACAGGGTTACCGACTTGGAACGATAAGTAGGCAATACGGCCTACAGGTTATCTTGAATCGATGTTATGTGTACATAATCCTCGCTATTATCCTGTCTTCAGCGCCCAAATAGACAAAACCGTGTAAACAAATCTACATCCCATCAAAAAGAATTCTCTAACAATAAAGTCCACATCCAGAGAAACTAACAAAAGAAACACTAAGATGTTCTTGCAAAGCTATATAAAATACAAAATAAGAAACATCTCAGATGTATCCAGAATTGTACTGAACAACCACAGCAGTTGCCGGCCAAAGAGAAACTCAATCTAGGGTACGACCAGAAAACCCTTAGCTCAGATTCCGCAGTTTTTCCGCAGTATTTTTCCGCATTTTTCTCAGAGTGTTTGGACGCGGAAATCTGCCGCCGAAAATTCGACGCTGGATAAAAAGAAAATGCCGAAAAAATTCAACAATTATTATTTCCGCAAATATGGTAAACGTTCAGACAAACTTCGAGTACATTTTCCGCAAATACGGAGTATTCGGACGCGGAAGTTCAAATGTCTGCATCAAATGCGGGCATTTGTCCGCATCAAATGCGGATATTTGTCCGCATCGAATGCGGATATTTGTCCGCATCGTCCGCGTCCGCATATGTATACAGACATATTTCTGGTTAATGCGGACATTTTTCTACAATAAAAAATCCACAAATGCGGAAAATGTCCGTATGTTCGTTTTCGTACAGTCAACCTGAATTTTGTCAAAACAATAGCAAAATTAGGCAGAAATGACAAAAACAAAATAAGACAATTTCAAAGTTTAATATACAACTACCAAATGTATACGGCACATATGCGCTTCTTTAACCTTGCATGTACTATATTGTAAACAGACAAGGATGCCTCTATTATACTGTATGCTCTTTCCACAGGGTGAAGCATAATGACAAGAGTAACTTTACATTTTAGTATATTATTCATTTAATAAGTCGAGAACAGTTTTAAACATGTGATAAAGGTACTTACCGGCGATGCAGATTTTCAAAATTGGAAGCGAACTATCTTAAATTAGTTCTGTGTCTCTAAGTGCATATCTTAATTAATTATTAAATTCACAAACCCAATGATAAAATTAAATCACATGTACTCACAAAAATAAGTAATCTAATATTTTTGCTGTTTCTGAAACAAAACGATTTATAATGAAAAATAACTTCATTATATTATATTTTTATATATGATTTGTTCAGTGTCATTGTTGTTTTCTCTGGCTCTCTCATTTAACATTAACTTCACAAGTGTCTTCGGTATCCATGACAAGTTAATTCATTTGCACTGAATCCATTCTTCCATTCTGCCTGAGGGATGATCTCTAACCCTGACAATTCATGTATTAAACTTGTTTTCAATAGTTTTTATGAATATATTACATTTTGTCAAAGTATTTGGAAGTTATAGATATATAGCTTAACAGTAACACATGCAATTGTTAATATTATATCATGACTGTATTGTAATTTTGGCATACTAATTTTGAGTTTTAATTATTATAAATTATAATTGCCACAATATGGTTATTTATAGTGGCAAGTTAGAAAGAAAATAATTTAAGGATATTAAAGTTATACTGTTGGTCTGGCCTATTGGAGAGCTAGTACATCTGCTGACTACTACAAGTTCTCCTTCTTCCCTAGAACAATACCCGTCTAGAACTCCCTACCTGCACATGCAGTAGGTGCTGACTCAATCGAAGGATTTAAGTCAGCACTTGCTGCATAGCACAAACTACAGTAAATAATATATGATGTGTTTATCTTTTAATTGCACTGCACTAATCTCTTTTCACGTAGTATTGGGCACATTGAAGCATCAGGTCACTGCTTTTCAATTCACGTTGTCTGCCATCTCCTGATGGATTGAGTAGCTGGGAATACAGGCAACTTTTTATCAGTTTTTACCTCACGCATGGCTGCTTATGTTCGATTATAAGCGTACGCCATTCCAATAAAAGAAGAAGAAGAGTGGTATTGATTGCAGTAACTTGAGTAAAACATTAATACTATTATATCTATATTATGTATATATTTATGTAAATATAGATATAAAACTCGACCAGGAAAAGCAGCATTCAAGGACGACAGTCAACCACCAACACACACAGAAACAAAGAACACATTTAAAGAGGACTAAAAGGCCAAATAAGACAACAAAAACACAAAAGGGTTGACATTAGGGCTACCGCATTGGAACGGTCAGTGGAAAAAAAGGCCACTGGGGTTTAAACCTGGTTCTAGGGTGCACCAAACCTCACACTTACCCTACTGTCAAGCCAATAAAATGGGACAGTGTAAATAAAGAAATCCCCGCCAGGAACTATCTATTCTCTAACAAACAAGCCAGCATTAATAGGCAATATAAGTAAAACACAAAGATACTCGTGTCATACAATCTCTGTGGGATGAAAAGATAACTATATTGATTGGATGTACGGGGAGACTTTCTACGGTCGCCACAGGGCACAAACAACACTATTGTGAAAGTATATAACAAGACAGCATTAATAGGCAATATAATTAAAACACAAATATGCTCGTGTCATACAGTCCCTGTGGGATGAAAAGATAACAATATTGATTGGAAGTACGGGGAGACTTTCTACGGTCGCCACACGGCACAAAAACACTATATTGAGAGTAAATAACAAGGCAGCATTAACAGGCAATATAAGTAAAACACAAATATGCTCGTGTCATACAGTCCCTGTGGGATGAAAAGATAACAATATTGATTGGATGTACGGGGAGACTACGGTCGCCACACGGCACAAGCAACACTATTGTGAAAGTAAATAACAAGGCAGCATTAATAGGCAATATAAGTAAAAGTTACACTCTAACGAGGCAATTATTTGCCTCGATGTCTTACTGGCTCAGTGTGCTGCTACGGGGCCAGTGGTGATAACCACTAGGCCATGAGAGTCCTCCTTATTAGGATTCTTAAGTATATAGTAAAGTAAAAGGTCAATCAGACAAATATCTCTACATGTACTAGCTAAGATTTAAAATTAAACAAAATAAAAGCTGAAAATATTAAACGTACCACTCAAAACTATACCAGGCAACGCCGGGTTCTGCCCTTCTCATCCGAGTAGTTACATATCAATGCGATCCATTTGTTCGTCAATATAAACCTCCCGATATGTATTGGCGATTGTTTGGCAGTCTTCAAAATCAAAGAGAGTCTTTATTACGGAAGAATTCATTTCTAAAATTACATTTTTGTGGGTTGAAAATTCTACGAACTTGTCGCCGGAAGTCAAAATTTGAAAACATCGCTAGACTATACGCGATTGGCCAATTCAAAATGAATGTAATTAGTAGTGATCATCTTCGACGTTTGATTGTGAAGACAAGCAAGCGTCGCAGATGATCTAGACTAGTAAGTAATCAAATGTGTGAGACATTTGCAGAGAACTAGTGGGTGTACGACTGCATGCGCCTTTGTGATTGAATTGTTAACAATCAGGAAATGGAAATGATTTGTCACGAACCTCTGTGTACCAACGCCAAGAAAGCATATATTGACGTTGTGGTAAGTATTACCTTTATATGTGTCTTTTGTTTTAATTCAAATGCAAGTAGGATTTGAATATTTACTCGAGAACTCTCGCAGTGGGAACTTTCATGTTTTTCAAATCGTACTCACGACAATTCGTACTCGTAGTGGGTTTTTTCATTGGCGAAGTTATTATACATGTTTTCGAAATCAGATATCTAAAAGGACAAGAACAAAACGTACACGCTTCCAGTTAAAACTAACAGTGGGCAGAGAAATACCATTTTACATTTAGACTCTTTTATGAAATATCATGACGTCACGTTGGAGATGTCGACTTATTCTAACGTAAAATCAAATATGTGCAGTCACTGAAGTATGCCCGTACTGTACTAAGTGTACAGGCATAGAGAGAGAAAAATAATCCATCAAGAGTTTATCCATGTGAGATAGGTAAATCTCACCCTCGGGATCAGAACTTCAAACAGGAACTCGGCAGAGACTCGTCCCTGGTTACAAATCTGACCCTCGGGTGAGATTTCCTTATCTCACATGGATCCTCATGATGGATTTTTATAATGTCACATGACTAAAACACCGGTATTCAAATTCAAACAAAGAATACGCCTCAAAGCAAATTTATCTCAATTTGTTGTTATTGCATATACATGCGCGGGTGTGCCAACGTTCTTGTGTAAAGTCTGTTAAGTGTTAGAAATGCTTCAACGTATTAACAAATATCGGTGGTTAATTGGATCATTCATCGGGTATTATAGAGTAAATAACAGTCCAAGTTTCCGGCTTTAAAACTCAGCTCCTGGTAACTATATTTTATAATTTATTCTGAAGCTCGGAGTCGTATATGTATCGATGTTACATGTAGGAAGTCTAGTCTACATGAAAATGGGATATACCTACCCCCTTTTATACCATAGAACTAAAACAATTTAACCCAAGACGCATTTATATTAGAACAATTTAAAGTATAGACTCTGTAGTTTTAAGCGGTTTTACATTTTAAAGCCTAATCGTATTTGGAGCTACATCCCGAACTGAGACGTCAAACGAAACGTTTAGTTAGGAAACGTTGTGAATCTATACGTTGATATTTATATCCGCGGTAATTATCAAATATTAGACCAGTATTATATACCGCATTAAATCTGATCGAGCTATTTGGCTTAAAGCAAATAGTCAAAGAGCCAACTAGAATAACAGCGCATTCTGTCAGTCTTATCGATCATATCTATACAAATACGGACTCATCGATATCTGAATGCTTTGTTCCTGTTATATCTTTAGACGATCATTATCCCATATGTTTCACGCGTAGTATATATATATATTGAGTAATTACTTTAACATGTTAGATTAGTATATATAGACAGGAATATCATATCATGTCAGCCACCACCTATACCATTGTTTTCAAATATATTAGTATTAGTATTATCGTTATTATTATTATTATTATTATTATTATTATTATTATTAATAACTGCAATGTGTAAGTAGTATACTTATACATTGAATAGACATCTACCCACTTCATTGCTAGATAGTTTGTATATATATATAGTCGTTTTCTGATGTATACATGTTTTTGTTTTTCCAATGAGATGACTTGTCGCCATTCATATGTATTTTGTAACATGTTGCTTATGCTGTTCATATATGTGAACCTAAGTGAAATAAAGAAGTTGAAGTTGAAATAGTACAAAAAAGAACCAGATAAAAAGAAATCGTCATATATCAATTAAATACAGATGTTACAAAAACTTTCAAGAAACTGTTTTTTCTATCTGACATCTCCGAAAAATTATCGCAGTTTGAATACTCTCAGTCAAACACAGATCGGAACTTTACAGTTGGAGTAACGTCTTCATTTCGGTACTCAGCAAACATGCACCAACAAAATCAAAAAGAGTCAAACAAGATAACATAACAGACCAGAATGGTTTAATGACGAAATACGTATTGCTCAAAGAAACCGAGACACTAATCATCAAAAGAAAGATTGGATACATTTTAAATTCTGGCGTAATAAAACGAAAAATCTTATAAGATCTTCAAAGAAACATATATTTACAAATGCCATCAAAGAGAACAAAGATAATAGTTATCGTTGGACGCATATAAATAACAGCGGAAAACCTAAAGCAAATAATATCCCGAATGAATTAACGGTAGACGATGAACTTGTTACAAACCTTGAAGAAATAATAAATAAAATGAATACTTATTTTGCAAACATAAATACAAGTTTAAAATTGATACCACACTCGCGCAAACCAATTTTAGCAAATTGACGGACATTATTGAGTTGAGTTCCTTCAAATGTTAAATTCGAGATTCCATTAATGAAACATGATGACATTATTAAAGATTATTAAACTTTTAAACACACTGGATGTAACCAAAGACACTGGTATCGATGGATTATCTCCTAAAACAGCAAATCTCGCAGCAGAAGTTCACTATTAAATATAATAAATATAAGTTTTCATACAGGGAACTTTCCTGAAATATCAAAATTAGCAAAGATATTTCCAATTCATAAAGGTGGCCTACCGATGACCCAGAAAATTATAGGCCCATCTCGATTTTACCAATTGCTTCAAAGATTATTGAAAAACATGTCACAAAACATCTATTAGCATATTTGAACAACTAAAAACTACTCAGTACTTCACAATCTGGGTTTCGACAGAAACATTCATGTCAAACAGCGCTTAAAAAAACTTTTGATAAATGGCTAAAAGAAATTGACGATTGAAACATAATAGGGGCAATATTTTTCGATCTAAAAAAAGTGTTCGACATTATTGACCACAAAATTCTTCTGCACCAACTTGCGTTATATAACATAGGTCAATCGTCTATGAACTGGTTTACCTCTCATCTCCCTGACAAAGCGCAATGCATCGTATCTGACGGAGAAATATTTTCTGAAGAACCTGTACAAAGCCGAGTCCCACAAGGATCTGTTCTCGGACCTGTACTTTTCTTATTATATACTGGTGAAACTAGCTCAGAACTTTTAGCGGACGATATAACTTTACACACATCTCACAAAGACACGTCAGTTGTAGAATCAAGTTTACAACGGTTGCACTTGGTTTTGTCGCTTGGTGCAATGACAATAAAATGCTTTTAAACGCAAATAAAACTTTCATAATGCATGTTGGTACTAACTGTATGACAAATTCAGGAGATAACAGAAATAATATTATAAATGATACAGTAATAGAATATGTTGAGTCACAAAAATTTCTGGGTGTAAACATAGACAAAACGTTAACATGGGATAAACAAACTGGCAGTGTATGTCTAAATAGTTCAAGAAAGATTACTTTAATGAAATTATTATCTACATATGTCAACCAAGATATTTTGAAGACATCCTATAATTCAAATATACTACCTATTTTGGACTATGGTTGCATTAGTTTGGGAAGATGTACCAACTCAAACAAAGACCGAATAGTTAAACTGCAAAAGGGTGCAGCAAGGCTTATCGTAAAAGCTGACATTTTAACACCATCTGAGCAAATGTTTAAAGATTTAAATTTGTTATCATTCCCTAAACGTGTTCAGTATCACACATGCCTACTGGTTTACAAATCATTAAATGATCAAACACCAGAATACATTAATCACCCATTAATAAATGCCTCCACACTTCGTGTGCGGACACTACGATGAGAACTTGCATATTCCCAGATCAAACACATCTTACTATGATAATTTGTTTTCTTTATGTAGTCCTAAAGAATGGAACTTTCTCCCTGTCGAAATTTGACGATCATCATCTCTTCAATAATTCAACAAGCGCGCGTTTGCTAAAAATCACCTCATGAAGTTGTAAAATCATAACTTTATTCTGAAACTCATATTGTCTCACGGAAGCCTAACTCATATTGTCTCACGGAAGCCTAACTTTCACATCCTGCAAGAGTGTGTAATATGAAATATACTCAGTACTAACTATAGAGTATGATTTTCACAACGTTAGCAGTATAGTGTTTACCATCTTTCTTTGTGTGAGCGTGTTTGGTGAGATATGTCCAATAGTATAAAGTGTGGTTGTCGCAACTTTAGCACTATCTTTCACATTATGCAAGAGTGTGTGATGTGAGATGAACTTAATCCTATAGAGTGTAATTGTCAAAACATTAGTAGTAGTTATCCACTATCGTTCACATTCTGCAGGAGTGTGTGATGTCAGATATGCTCAATGCTATTGAATACGATTTTCACAACAGAAGTAGTAGCATTCCACCATCTTTGACGTTCCGCGGGAGTGTGTGATGTGATATATACTCAGTCTATAGAGTGTGATTGCCACAACAATAGTAGCAATAGTCCACTAGCTTTCACATTCTGTCAGAGGGTGTGGTTTACACAGTAACATCTTGAGAGTGAAAAACTGGGCTCCTTAAACTGAATACATTTCCAAAACGATCAGGTTTTGGTGAGGTTTTTGTGTCTATAAATATCATTTACAGTGCAATAGCTGAAGTATATATGTGCAATAATTTCACGCCTATCACCTATTTGTCTTTTATGAATTTGTATCATGAAATCTTTATCTTAATTTCATTAACACTATTATTAATTGTGTATTATATTCTTAAACTCAATATACTGATAATTTTAAATATGTACCATCATTTTTAAAGAAGCTGTTTGTTTTAATGCTTTTATCCAACTGGTATTAATCATATTAAGCATACACATCGGCTTTATAAACGTTAATCAATTTATCTCAGATACTAACATTCTAGATAACTCATGAAGTTTCTAGACATATTCTATTGTTGTTTTTTTGTACCATTGTTTTAATTACGTTTGTATTTACTGTAAATATATTCTGATTTTTTGAGGACCATATGTTAGACTGGTTAGTAGTCAAATATGTAATTCTCTTGAAATAGATATATTATTATTATTATTATTATTATTATTATTATTATTATTATATTGTTACCGTTTTTTTGTTGTTTCTTTCTTTTTCTCTTTTTTTTCTTTTTTTTTTTTTCTTTTTTTCAGTGACGTCAATTTATTTGCATGTTGCTAAACTTTCCGTAATTATAGCAAAATTTGAATTGTGTATTCATGTTTCTAATATAGGTGTCACGTATTCGCTAATCACCATTCAATGGTCGCTTCCTCTTTTCGGCTTTAGAAGTGAGTGGAACGGTGGTCGTTCACGCCAGTAAGTGGGGTTTTCCTCGAATATTTAGGTTTACCGCCGCAACAAGACCACGATGTCTCTGTCATCCACGCCATCGTGAGTGATATGTATATTATTTGATATCAATAGAATAAGTTTATACGTTATGTTAGAAAACATTCCGATAACAGCCACATGTTCGATCTTAATGTTTAGTAGCAATCAGGTTGGATTATTACTACTAATCTCAAAGAGAGGCAATCAGAAATATTAATACTTACTGTTCCTTTGTTGTCACTGAGCCCAAGTGTGTCTGGAAATTTTGCTATCAACCATTCTATGGCGGTAGGCCCATTGTCAACCCATTTTTGTTGGTGATTATCCATGCCTTGCCTTGTATTTATCATTGCATTTGTTGTATGTTTCGATGCGTGATTTTGCTTGACTCTGGTCCTTAAATGCTTCATTTCCTATTCGACTTGTATTTTTACCTTTAAAGTGGAATACCATTTAAGCCGTTGCTAGCTGACGAGTGACGTGTTGCACCTTCTTTTACCTCTGATGAATAGCTTCGACAGCCTCAATAAACTAAAGCATAATAGTGGACCTTTGGAAACGGCCGAACACGGTAAATACGAAATATTGCAGTCTCGTTTGATTGAAACTGTTCATGAACGGTAATGAAATATGCTTGCTACCATTCATGCCCCCTAGCCCCGGGTTGAGCAGAACTCAATATTCATAAAATCAACAGTACAGAATTTTAAGCATCCCGAAGATAAGTCTGTTACTTTTCTCTAAAGCTATTGTATGTGATGTCTTTGACATGTTTAGTGGTTCTCTTTTTAGTATATTTGTCTACGATCTCATCATCATAAACAGTACGTTAAATTATACTTTAGAACGTTGTTAGTGATGTTTCTTTGACGTAGTTATTATACGCTTGTCACTTTATTGACGAAGTCTTTCAATGTGACAAGAAATAGTCAAACTAACAATAAACTCATCAATCGAAAGTCAGTATTTAAGTATGGTACCACCAATTGTGTGTAAGCTTCCCTTGTTAACCTTATTTTCAAATATTCATCGTCTGGATATACGCTATCAAGTACCACTGTTACATGTAGGTAATGCATCGGTTAATTTGACATATTAAACGATTGTTTGTTATTCATGTTATTTATTATTATTGTCGATTAAATACACTTTTGTAATAACGTCGATATTAAATTGAGTTAACCAGTTAGACCGAGAGTTGAAATTTCCCTATCTGAATCGGATGCCTCTGATTGAATCTTGTTCATGCATACCACTGACATATTGTTCGTTGTCGTCGTCAACTATCAAGGGTCTATTTACACAATTATCTTGTCATTCATAAAGTTGTTGTGCTGTTTATGTTGCATGTATCGACATCATCGACATCATCGTTGATGCGAGTAACGTTCATCTGTAATGTGTAAGTTCAGATTGTTCAGGGCCAATATAAAACGCGAATATGCAAGAACATGTGATACTAGATAAGGTATATATATGTGTTTTAATTTAGTAAATGTGCCAGTAGATTATTGAATATATTGTTGGCAGTTTAGAATACACCTTGATTACGTATAGATACTGATGTCCAAACATATGGGATTTAACCAGAAAACACATTTATGTTTATTTTAATATGCCTGAATATAAACCAACTCAAATATCGTACATTATTGTTTTTCTATTTCAAAACGTGCCCATATCAATATGCCTATAACAACTAAAGGGATATAAAACATTTAATTAACAAAACATTTTAATTCCTACTGGTATACCTGGACAACTGAACACTTACCTTACCAATATGCATAGTGTGATACTCATATGCATACACTCAGTACATTTAAAAACGCACATCTTTTGGTTGATAAAAATTACATTGAGCCCATAAAGCTACAACAATAACAACAAAACACACCTACAAAACGTGAATTTGGTGTGTACACGTAGTGCAGATATTACGTAACAGCTTACCACCATATTTTAACACTTGGGGCAACTGCAAATTTATTTTAGAATGACTTATCTCAAACTTTAAAAAGTGTGCGTTTTTAAATGTACTGAGTGTATGCTATGGAAAAACGAACAACAACAATGTGGAAAGTGAAAGTAGCTAAAAGCAAAAATGACACTAATATCAATGAAGTTGTTCTAAAAGGAAGCCTACACAAGTATACGTACAATACAATTAATGACGTGGGTCGGAGGGTCATAAACATTAATTCTACATAGTTAACAAACAAAAGAATTGTCCTATAGAAACCATAGCAATCAAACGCAATTGCACCGTAGGTCCGCGCTGTACCATAAACCGAAATATGGGCATATTTAAAATATCAATAAAAATGACAATACGTAATATAACGAGTTGTGAAAACAGGTTTACCGACTTGGAACGGTCAGTAGGCAATAAGACCTACAGGTTGCCCTCGATTTTATGTAAACACAGTCTCGCTATTATCCTGTCTTCAATGACAAAACAGTATAAATAAAAGTAAATCCCATCAAAAGGTAATCATTAACAATAAAGCCCACATCCAAAGAAATTAGTAAACAACACGCTTAACTGTTGTTGTAAAGATATAGGATATGAAAAAAACATAATTAGAATAACCTCAGGAAGTATCCAGAATTGTACTGAACAACTACATCTATCTGCAGCCAAAGACAAACCAATCTAGGGCATGACTAAACAACCTTGGGACGGAGGTTCAATTTTCATTTTTCATTAAATAAAAGCGTAACCTTCATCATGACCAAAACAGTATTTACAATAGGGTAAAAACATAATTGTGGTGCAACTAATGGGATAAAAACAACGACGCAACAACTCTGTACAAGGGAGTAAATACAATAGTTGTGACACAACTAATAGGAACAAATGACACAATAACTCTGTATAAGGGGGAAAACAATGGTTGTGAAACAACTAATAGGAACAAATGATACAATAACTCTGTACAAGTAGAAAAAAACAATAGTTGTGGCGCAACTAACTGGAAAAAAAGAAAGACACGCGCATCTTATTGGAGAACACAACGACAAATATTTTATAAAAGAAATCAATATTAATGTATTATTATTATTCGTAGAATGGTTAAAATCGTTAAAATTCGAAACCGCAAGACAAGGAGAAAACAGGGCAAGTTTAGTGCCCCACACGGTATTATTAAACAGACAAACGCACCACTGTTAAATAGGTAATATTTTCTTTTAAGGAAAAGACACGTATTACACAGATTATGTGCATTCAAACTATTGCATCAAGTAACTTTAAATTGTTGTTGTTAATCTTTTCTATTTCCTCAAAGTTAAACATGTATGAAAGGAGAAATTTGGAAATCATCGGACACGATAAATATAAAACAAAATAGCACTCTCGGTTTGATTGAGACTGTTCATGAACGGTAGTGAAAAGTGCTTGCTACCGTTCACGCCCTCTAGCACCGGGTTGAGCAGAACTCAATATTTAAAATGCCAATAGTACATAAATTTGAGCCATCCCGAAGATGGTATGCATATGACGATGAACGTAGAACATTCAATGCGGTATTTTCACACCATTCCATGACCAGCGGCGTATGGTCCCAGTTTATAACAAAACGCGTTGCCCTAAACGAGAAAACAATGGGCAAAACAAACAAAATGGAATTTAGTTGGGAGCAGAGGCTATGAAGCCTGCGTATCACAGGTAACAGTCAAACTACTAAATTAAAAAGCTGGCAACATATCTAAGTTTGATTAAACAATACTCAGAACCTTTAAAGGCTGGAGTAGTGGAACCACCTATTCGAAATTCAAGTAAGAAACCAAAAGTAGTTGAGAATGAGCCACCTATATCTGTAAATATCGGTTTCAGCGATCTCCAAAGATTGGAATGAATAAGCCAAACTAGCATTGTATGCATGTTTTGTTTTGGAAAATGTATTTAAATGCATGTTAAATTAATAACTGTGTGGGAAAGAAGGTTAAGCAAATGACGTTTTAGTTATATTTGCTCAAAATCATTTTGGATCCGACTGTTTCATATGGAAAGACTTGGAAATCTTAAACCACAAACGGCATATATTACATACAGAACAAAGCACATAATCATCATGATCATTAAATGGTCCCGACTTAATTCCATTAAGCGATGGGAAAGCCTATATTTAACAGGATTTCATAACGGATATTTCGACAAAAATCATATTTACTGAAAAAATGCAATAACCTGTTTGAAATTACCTATTACATTAAATGTTTTAATTTTACAATATGCAAAGCTTTTAAGCAGAATTAAGGTTTTATTTCATAGCTCAGCCAACCCCGTTTTCGCTTCTTGGAGAAGGAGTTGGATGGGGTATGAAAACTAATACTCAAACCACGTAATGATGTCCTTTAAGAAATAAATATCCGCTCGACAGTCAACTTATCAAAAGGCAACAAAGAGTGTAATCAGACACATGTTACTTACTGCTAGTTTCGAGATTGATGAAAACCTTTCAGATTAAAACAGATGGCATTTCTTTTATCAAGTAAATTGAAATAAAACCGTTTTATGTTCACTTTCAAATAGCAGAGATGACAATTTATTGCACGCCTTTAATATTTCGAATCAAATATCAAATGACTGTTTCAAATGCCACACAAGGACAAATATCGGTGCAATGTTGTAATGTTAATAGTTATACTCTGTGAAAACATCTCGAAGATTATTAAATGTGAATGTCTTTTCGTAGACTTACCATTTACGTTTTATAACCCAACTTAATATAAAAATAAAAGGGACAACTTGCAAAGAAGAAATATAAAAAGATCGGACAGGGAAAGTAGCATTCAAGGAGGACAGTCAACCACAAAACACAGAAACAAAACATGGAAACAGACACACAAGAAGGCAAAAGTAATAATAAAAGTCTACGACATCACAAACACAAAAGGGTTGACAATAGGGCTACCGCCTTTGAACGGTCAGTGGCAAAATAGGCCACTGGGGGTTTAAACCGGTTCTAGGGTGCACCAAACCTCACACTTACCCTACTGTCATCCCATTAAAACAGGACAGTTTAAATAAAGAAATCCCCGCCATGATCTAATCTCTAACCAACAAGGCAGCATCAATAGGCAATATAAATAAAACACAAATATGCTCGTGTAAATATAATACAAAAAACAATAGCCTAGAAAGCCACAATGAAGGTACTCAATGACTTGGAAGAAGCCGAATTCTGTTTAGAAACGTCTACAAAAGTGTTTGCATTTGTTCAACATGTTCAAAGGCTAATTGTTTAAAAATAGTTTGTAGTTTGTTTTTTCTAAAACAAGCGGCGTTTCACTAGTTTTTAAATACTGAAATATTTTATTAATAATTTGCAAATGTGCAATTTGTATTTGTCTAGAAAAAATAACGAAATTCGGCGTATTTTGTTGTTGTTGTTTTTCAAACAAAAGAGTGTTGTCTGTCCCTGGGTAATGCCACCTCATTAGTTAATCTGTCGTAATTAAATGTATGTTTATAAGCTAATTGGAGTTCTGGAAAAGTCCCAAGTGTATTAACAAGTGTATTATAAATATCACGTATCTGCATATGCAATAATCGAGTTGTTTGCCATGGGAACAGAGAGTGTCGTTTTATCATAACAAAAGCACATAGCATGGTGTTTTATGGTATCACGGTACTTAAATGGTTGGACGAAAAAATATATGTAACCAATATTTAAAGAAAAAGAAAACGCAAAAGCTTTCTGTGACCCTTCTACTAAATTGTTATGATATAAAATATAATCAGTTTTATGTATAATTAGATTAAAAAGAAGGGTACTCTCATTGAGCTTATTATTTTAGAAGTTCTATGGTATCAAGGTATGCGCATATTGTGTATCCTGTATTTGTTACTAACTGTAATAAAATTCAATGAGTGACCATTTCTAGAAACAGTAATGTACAACAGGCTCACCAGACTAAAAATTAATGAATCTTATAACATTCAAGGTAATGGAAAATGCATTTATGGAGACAAGGGGTGATGCATTTTAAAGATCATAAGGAAATAGTCAACATTTGTGCATTATTTTGAAAGATCCTTTTATTTATGATAAATATACTTATTGTTTTCAATTATTTTGTTATATGTACCTAAAGTCATCACATCTATAAAATAAGTATCATATTTTAGTAGAGATGCACACTGTTCTATATACTGGACACTACCGTGATACCATAGCACCCTTGATATCATAGGAAGCTAGTATACATTTAACAGTGGAAACGAATGCTCAACAACGATATTTACGTCTCACAACACAGTTAAATTTACATAGCTCTGCATATGTAGTTGGACCCCTCTGGACCACTGTAGAAGTTAATGAATTTTCTTAAAAATATTTTCTTTGCGAATCTTGATGTCTGTTGCGCGAAATATCCAGCAAAAAACACCGGGTTGACCAATTTGCTTTTTTTTTAATATCAATAGTTTGAAGAGACCCTCTTGAATTTGTCTATTTCACTGACATTTTCAAATGTATCACTACCCAGTATTAGATTCTCAGATCTGGGCTCAGAAACATTCAGGCATATCCTAACCTGTACGAAATCATGAACTTGTCCCATTCGTGTCACCTGCAACAAAAAAAAAGAGAAAATATTTGCACATATTAAGAAATAAACAAGAACCGCATAACACAGATCTTTTTTTTAAGCTCCAGAAAGTTCTACCGTGACTGGCAAGGGAAATAACTGTTTAGTGAGACCTTGAAGGAAAAAAAGTTCGACGAAAATCTTTTCTGAAGAAACTTGAGTTAAAGCCCTACATGAAATGGCCTCATTTGACCACATCGGGCGACTATTTGCGAAATTATAGCATAAAGTATGACAACGTCTGGATTCAACAAATTGGAATCTATGCAATTCGAAAATGTATAGGATTGCATAGAGACGACAAAGGTGTAACTTTAATAACTCCTTCTTTAGTTAAATAAGTATCAGTATTGTTATTTCTATATTGAGCGTTATGTTTTCTTTACCTAAAATGTGTTTCATATTTAAATTATAATGTGTGTAAGTCAAGTCAAGTCAAGTTCAGTCAAGTCAAGTTATATGGTGAGTCAAATAATAAGGAAGTTATGGCGAGTCATGTCATAAACAAGTTGTGCAGACGTTCAGCAGCTGATTCAGTCTAGTTTAGTCAAGTCAAGTCAGGTCTAGTTAATTATAGTCTAGTTGATACAAACATTAGTCAAGTCAAGTTAAGTCAAGTCAACACCAAAGTGAAAATATATCCATATACAATTTACTAAGTATATTGATCCGACATAAACTAAATTCAATACAATAGTTTCACACATTCATGTAAAGTTCAAGTCAAGTCTAAGTCAAGTTCAAGTCAAGTGGAAGTGAAGTTCAAGTCAAGTATAGTCAATATTAAGTCAAGTCAAGTTTTGGTGAGTCAAATCATAAACAAGTTATATAGGGTGTGCAGTTGAGTCAGTCAAATCAAGTCTAGTCAAGTCAATAGTTAGTCAAACCAAGTCAAGTAAAGTCAACACTGAGAATTTATACTTTAATTAATAAAATATATTCATCTGAAATTAACCAATAGTTTCACATATTCTTGACAACTGTCCGCGACAAAATTACAAAACAAAGCGCTTTTACAAAATGTCAAGAAACGATGAGAGAAGACAAGCGTACTCGACCGACATTTTTGAATAATAAATTCTTTTATGTAAAGTTATACATTTTATATGAGGTTGTATGCAAATAAGTTATTTTACGTAAGCTTTTTCTATGCAAGGCAGTATGCGACCGACATATTTAACGATTGAGAAATAAATTATTTTACGTAAGGTTATTTTACACAAGGTTGTATGCTGTGCTGACTGCTATGTGACCGACATTCTTGTCAAGCGACAAATTTCTATTATTTTATGTAATGTTATTTCGCATAAGGGGTTGTATAAAGTTGAAAGTGACCGAGTTTCTAGACAAGTTACAAACAAGTTATTTTACGCAACGCACGGTTTTTTAACGTCAGACTGTTTGCGACTGAAATTCTTGACAAGTGACGATGAATTATTTTACGTATTAGGTTACTTTACGTGAGCCTGTATGCAACTGACATTCTTGACAAAGTGACAAATAAATTACTTAACGTAAGGTTACTTTATGTGAGGCTGTATGCGACCGACATTCTTGACGAGTGAAAAAAAATAGATTTAATTACGATTAGTTCAATGCTGTACATTTGAAGTGGGTGGGATATGATTCTAATGTGATACATTACTTGATTACAGCAACAGTTCTTATAATTACCTCAAGCATGCAGTCTAGATACTGCCCAAGTCCTGTATGTATAGATTCGGTGTGGTGTGGAGACATATGTTTCTCTCACAGTTTGTTGGATGTGGTTCCAAACTCAGCTGGTCATATCTCGGACACAAACTATTATTACAAGGCAGCTCACATGAAGGTTCCGAAGCAAACCCGAGACACTCTTTACAGAAATATATGTTGCCGTGTGTGCGGAAACGTTCAAATGAGTGTGTATTGTTCCGAGTTGAATGGATTGTCTCCAATATTGAGAGTAACCACACTTCTTATGCATAACTCCATCCAAGGTGCTTTTGTTGTACAGCATACAGTCCGAATGTCTTACACCATAGTCAATTTACACTGTAAAATCATTAAATACTTGTTAAAATCCACACTTGATGTCATTTTACAATTCTCAAACTCACTTGTTTCCATTTTGAAGGCTGTTTTTTCGGAAAACACAAATCTGCATCAATCAGCTGCTATTTGAGTAAGCGTGTGCTGAACTGGATGAGGTTTGGTTAACGTCTCACAACACAGTTAATTTTACATAGCTCTGCATATGTAGTTGGACCCCTCTGGACCACTGTAGAAGTTAATGAATTTTCTTAAAAATATTTTCTTTGCGAAACTTGATGTCTGTTGCGCGAATATCCAGCAAAAAACACGGGGTTGACCAATTTGCTTTTTTTTAATATCAATAGTTTGAAGAGACTCTCTTGAATTTGTCCATTTCACTGACATTTTCAAATGTATAACTACACAGTATTAGATTCTCAGATCTGGGCTCAGAAACATTCAGGCTATCCTAACCTGTATGAAATCATGAACTTGTCCCATTTGTGTCCCCTGCAACAAAAAAAGAGAAAATATTTGCACATTTTAAGAAATAAATAAGAACCGAATAACACAGATCATTTTTTAAGCTCCAAAAGGTTCTACCGTGACTGGCAAGGGAAATAACTGTTTAGTGAGACCTTTAGGGTTAAACACATTGATTGCATGGTATATCATACGATACGTTCAGACATCTTAACTATTTATCATTATTTGAAATCTTACTTCATAGAGTGCATGTTAGTAACGTTAAATTTGGTTTAATGTGTCGTATTATTTGTAGGGCGAACGCATTTACAGTCGCGTAACGTAGCGACGTCATGTAAACAACAAAACTACACGTCAGGATTTCATTTACAAATTGCCGCGGTATATAAGGTAAATTGACAACATTAAAGTGAAACCATCACGTCGTAGGTATGTTATGTGATAAACAGAATATTACATTCGTGACGTATGTATTATGGACTTTAATACACTCGTTGGATAGAGCCTCGTATCCTATCATCTTATCCAACTCGTTTAATAATATTTATTTATAGTTTTGACGTATAATTGGTTTATACCTTTCTATTGCTTTCATGGAATGAAGACTAAAACCACAAGTGTATCGTTCGTAAAAAGAAATATAAAAAGATCGGACAGGGAAAATAGCATTCAAGGAGGACAGTCAACCACAAAACACAGAAACAAACATGTAAACAGACAAACAAGAAGGCAAAAGTAATAATAAAAGCAAACGACATCACAAACACAAAAGGGTTGACATTAGGGCTACCGCCTTGGAACGGTCAGTAGCAAAGTAGGCGTAAAGCGATGTACATCATTTTATAATTTGAAATTTACTAGTAAATGCGTTTTATGCGTCTTCACAGTTACTCGTTAACACAAAAGCGGAGCAGTCCACATTAGGCATCTCATTTCAATTTATTAGATATATGATCATTTAAAAAGTAAATTAATTGAAATTACTAACATAAAAAACGATGATAGCGTGGTACCGCCTGACAGTGGTTGGTTGAAGAGAGGAATATAAAATCATCGTAAATGTCAAGGCTTAATTTAATACCAGAGTAGCATCTATACATAAGGTTTCCTAAGCTGTATTTCGCCTTTTCCTGAAAAGCAATACGTCTGGCGCGCTGAGTAAACGCTCAGTGACGCATTGGTAAGTGGTTTCTTGCATTCTTTACGATAATTGATTTAGATTTAGCACATCTTGATCAATGATATTTCAAGAGCTTCTCCTTTTCGAATGCAGTCAGATCTGTTATTTAAGTTTGGGAAGATGCTTTGCACATGCAGATAAACTGCTCGCACCATCAATTAATTAAATATAATCCATATTTAGCAGAGATCCAGTATCAGTTCTATTCTGAAGCATGTTGACTGATTTACATGGATTGGTATACAAAACGGACCAAAGTCTTATTAAAACATTTTGCTTATATTCTTGCATGTACACTTTTCCCCGAGACATAACCCAACTTATTTTTGTTTGGCATATCAAATTAAAGATACAACACTTGAAAACGATATGTAACATTTACAGAAAGTAGTTAGCCAAAACATGTACATCAACTTATAATAAACGCCAAGTATATAGATATATACACACATTAAGTAAGGTATGATACCATCATAAAATTAAATGGTTGAACGATCAGTAGCAAAAGGCCGCTGTGGGTTTAAAATGGGTTCTATGATACATGCAACTCTACTCTAACCCTAGTGGTATCCAGGAAAGCGGAACAGTGTAAATAAGGTAAATCCCTTTGGACTTCAACATTTTAAATATGTGCATGAGTTGGTGCTTTGATTATAAAACTCACAACTTGCTTAACCCTTAACCCACTAAACACGACTATAATAGCCTTTGCGTTCAGTGTAAACCCAGATCAGCCTGCGAATGTACAATGTCCTGTTGCTGATCTGTCATTTTCCCCAAAACACCCCTTTGTCACATAAATGGAAAGGTCTTAATTCAAAGAAAGAACAGTCCATTATATATATGTAGCCTGTTAATAAACGTCTATGTTCGGTCGTATGATTGTTTACCTGTACATGTACTGTTACTATGCTCTAATATACATTGCTGTGTGATTTCTTTATTTACACTGTCCCTTTTATGGGGATGCCAATAGGGTAAGTGTGAGGTTTGCTACACCCTTAAACCTTCCATCGGCCTTTCTACCACTGATCGTTTTCTGGTTGACTATGTTCTGTGAAAGCTACGTTATGTTCGTCTTTTAGTAACATTTACATTTAACATATTAAGTATGTTCAAGAAGAATATGAACCCATCCCAGGAGGCCGAAGTCTGTATATGGAGATGTATAGGGAAACCTCATTATAGATAAGTGTTTTAGAGACACCACAGCGGCACGTAGCGCTAGTGATCTGTAACTTGTCTCTTACGCTCACTTCTATGTCCATAGGCAAAGAACGTTAATCAAAGGTCAAAAACTCTAAATTGGAAATCTGCGAATGTAAAAGGATCTTATTCATCCAGTGGTTAACATGTGTATGATATTCCATGATTTATTGGCAAATTGTCCCTCTGTCCAAGATTGGATGAAAATAACCTTGATAATACATTATATATGCACATATATACCGATAACACTGCAAATTCATTTGATACATTGATTTGTAATTTTATAATTTCGTTAACGTTGATGTGTAAGACGTATGCTTGAATATAGTATTCAAAACTAATTTAAAATGACGATCTATGTTTGCATGCTGTGTCCGAATCTTTATTAGTAAAACAAATAAAGGCGAAGTCGTCATTAAATGAAAAGTGGTCCAGGCATAACTCTGACATATTATATTTGTGAAGAATATTAGAACACTATGCAGGGTACTCTGGCAAACACTCAAACGCTGGAAAAGAAAAAAATGGAGGAAATGGCCCAAAGAAACGCCATGATTCACTGCAGGGAAAAGCAGGGAATTTGAAAAAAAAATGAAAAAGAAATCCATGCTTCAAACAATACGCATTTACACGGACTAAACAATTTGCATGGAATATATGTTTGCATGGCTTAAGTAAATTGAACTCATTCATATTTGATGTAGTCAAAACCATTCCGATAAAAACGTTCACTTAGAGACTGATATCCAGAAAATAATAATTTGGGAATGAAAACCAACATTACTTACATCACAAAACTTTCCCTTACATTTGTCTACTCTAAGCCTAGTAAACATTTTTACAAAGATGGCAAGGTATTGCACCTGGACCGCACATCCTTTTGTTAAGCCTATGTGACACTAACATATGTTATAGTAGTTCTCCTTTGCGCCTTTAGACTGTATCACCGACCAAGGTGTGTAACTCTGTACTGTGTCAAATGCAGTTTTAAAGTCTACAAATACATACAACTTACTGAACTATTTTGAAAGATATTTCCATATAACAGCTTGTTATGCGTATGCATTTCCGTAATGGTGCCAATATCCCTAATGGTGCCATAACATTCTCTAAATTCCGATAGTGCTTCGTTTATATTATCGTAAACACTAAACCAAATTGCTAAGTACCTACCAAAGAATATGTCAATAATATACTCATTGTTTTGTGTATTTTGAGCTTGATTAGAGATACCGTTAAACTGCAAAATAACGAGTGTAAATCGTCTGCTCTGATTGCATGAACATATTTTAAAACTTTTAAGTCAATGTGTTTTCTTAGAAATAAGTTATAACACTTATACAACTGGGTATATAGGATTTTATTAAGTACTTCGAATTAGTGAAGCTTTCGATGTTCCTAATTCTAACATATGCCAGCTAAAATTATTTTGACATCATGGATAACTCCATGTCCACCGCCATATGCATGCCATCTTCGAGATGGTTAAAATTGTGTGCTGTTGATTTTATGAATATTGATATCTGCTCAACCCGGGGCTAGAGGGCGTGAGCGGTAGCTAGCATAATTCACTACCACTCATGAACAGTCTCAATCAAACCGACACTGCAATATTTCGTATGTGTGGTGCTCGGCCGTTTCCAAAGGTCCATTATCACACTCTTTTATTACTAGCATTACCACTACAAATACGTTTGCAAAAGAAATTTTTAATGTTAACGCTGAATTACAGTTACTTGAATTTCAAACAATATTCTATTTAAAGGGAAGTAATTTAAGATTATCCATTTTCATTTTTTTATAGACGGAGAATCTGCGATAAATGAGTCAATTTTTTTTGTTTTTTTCTATTATTTCATACCAATTTTAAGAATTTTATATCTTTAAGCGATCTTTGACTCATGTTATGTGTTTTATCAGCACATTTCATGTTTTCATATAAAGGGAGGGTAACTTTTAAAAGATATAACAATTTAAACAAAAAATAAATGTTTTACAAACTGTGGTCAAAACAAAATACTTACCACATATCTATTCTAAAATATATTTAAAATAAGAAAATTAGTTAAGATACAAAAGTGAGGAATTTTGTTCAGTGTATGTTAGCCGCAATAAGTTACATATTTCTGTTGTTAAGTTGGAGTCACCCATCTTAAAGCTACTATAGCTGTATCTAAGGCTGGTGGGAGTATATCTAAAGCAAATTGGAGTCGTTTATTTATGGTCAACGGCCATGTTTCACAAGCTTTAATTTGGTAGTAAACCAAGCTTGAAACACCCACAACTATAGTATTTTTAATCAGGTTCATTATTATCGAAATACTCCAATTATTTGGATAAGCACCGCTAGAAAATATAATATTGTGATTATTGTTACAAAAATGAGATATAGGGTCCTATAGAAACCACAGCGTCCGAGCGCAAAGGCATCGTAGGTCCGCACTGTACTGCAAACAAGGACTTGAAAATACAATGAAAGAGACAAAAAACAACAGAAAGGGTGGTGAAGACAGGGTTACCGACTCGGAACGGTCAGTAGGCAATAAGGCCCACTGGTTAGCTTGAATCGATTTTATATGCGCACAATCCTCGCTATTATCCTGTCTTCAGCGCCCAAATAGACAAGACAGTGTAAACAAAACAACATCCCATCAAAAGGAATTCTCTAACAATAAAGTCCACATCCTGAGAAACTAACTAAAGAAACACATACAAAATAATAAAACATCTCATGAGGTATCCAGAATCGTACTGAACAACCATAGTAGTTGCAGCTAAAGAAAAAACCAATCTAGGGTACGACCAGAAAACCCGAGGGACGAAAGCTCATGCACCCACCTCCCTTAGTTGGGGTTTCAGTAGGTACAATCATAGAGTCCCAAGAGGTAGTCCAGTCATCGCACAAGTGAAAAGTGAAGCGTAATGACTGACTGTAGAGGGGTCAATCACTAAACATGCAGTGCGCTGTAAAACCAAAGGGTTATATCCTTTTCTGACGAACTTCCAGATTAAATGTGTAAAGCGGTCAGGAAACCCGTCAGACCCCATTAACTTTCGAAGTTTATAGACCACATCTCCATAAAATGAGGGTTGTGATATGCCTAGTCGCAGAAGTGTCTTAAGGTTGGTGTTGTACTTTTCCAGCAGGCCCTCGTTGCGGCGGTAGAATTTAGAAAAAGATCTACGTAGTTTGTGATAACGAAAACCCTGCTGAAGAAGTTTACTTGTAATAACTTGATTTCGATCATTGAAGTATATAACATCATTACACGCTCTAGCAAATCGAATGAGCTGGGAGATGAGGTAGCACGAGGTACATCTCCATCCAGGTGTGAATAGTTAACGATGTTAAAATTGAAATCATCTCTCTTATCATAGATTTTAGTATGAATACAATCATTTGAAATCGAGAGTTGAAGATCGAGAAATGCTGCTACTGTATCCGAACTGTTGGCTTTATTTAACGTGAGCTCTGGTGGATTAATGTTAGTAACCATATGAGCAAAGAATAAAACTTATGTAGAAGTGTCAACGTACAACATATCAATACTGTGTTCAAATAGACCTGTTGGTTGTTCATCTGTGCCTGCCGACTTTGATTCTGAAAGACTTTCGACATTTTCCAATAGTTCCTAGTCAGTTATTTCTGAACTAAAATTATAGTTTCTGTTTTTCATACAACGTTTAATATAATAACTACTGAAAAGTGGATCCCTTTTAAATAAGAAAAACAAACGACGGAGTAGTAGACTCTGAATTGTTTAACCTGTTCTTGAGAGATAATAAGTATAAGGTACAACACCTATCTAGAATCCTAACATCGGTTTAATCAGTTCTATTATCAAGTCACAAAGAATGTTGCTTGATGAAGGATACTTAATTAATTTAAACAATATTTTATTCAAGTACTGAATGGGATTGGACAACAGGCAATGCCTATGTAAGACCTCTCCCTTATCAAGGTACATATAAACAATAAATTCATATCAAACATAACATAAAATGTGAAATTGTAGTACAGTTTACATATATTGGTTTGACAACTAACTTAGAATCTCTGAAACATGTGTACCGTGATTGTTTAGTATTAACACTTTGTACTGTCAGAAAGAATTTAAGTGAGAAAAAAAAGATTAAACAGAAAGAAAATGGTAATGGAAACCAATACGAAATATATATAAAAATGTACCGATTATTAAAAAATATAATGGTTTTAGTATGAGTTTCTTAACCAATAGTTAATTTTGGAATTTAAGATAACTGAGAACAAAACAGACAAACAAAAAACAAAAATTACAATAAAAAGGAAGAAAGATGACAAAATATAAAAAGAAATCTAGCATTGTGACAAAACATATCTGAAAATACAATAGTATAATACATACATGTACACATCCATGCACATACATATATACCCATATATACACATACATATACATATGTACATGTACATACATCTATAATTCTACGACAATCTCCTGGTACACTTGATGTATTTGTGGACGATAAGTACAATTTCTGAGTTCGTAGTATCGTCTAGATTGGAACTGCCATTCAGTATCAAGTCAATGTCGATATGTGTGACATCAACAATATTGGCTAGGGTATCAAGTAAGTCATTTCTGAATTGGGTATACAGTGGGCAGTTGAAAAAGAAATGCGTATTGTCCTCACATTGATTGTAAGTAATACCACTACTAGGTCATAGTAGTCATCTACTGTTTTCTCCATCTTTCAACACAAATTGTGTAATGGAATTCCACTACAATTATACCGCGTCTTGACTATGCTAGATAATTGTTTGCTTAATGAATTTTGGTTCCTCTGTGAATTTATAAGGGTGTTCTAATGCATACAGAAAATGCGATATTTCGAAGCACAGTACACGAAAAACAGAAAAAGTATCAGATTTGGTTTTATTGTTTCTGTTCATTAAAGGGAATATTAGATCAAACACCTCTAAACTCCCCAGTACCTTCTACTATAAAAGTGTCCTTAAGGTAGATACATATAAAAATCTAATAGGAAATATATCATTCACAGACCAAGCCAACAGTTGAAAAAATAGTGGAATGGTTATTGTCACGGAATGTCCGTCATGGTATTGGTTAGTGTCCAAACGTCCATCAGAGGTTTAAACCAGGTCCCAGGATGCAATAAATCGCACTCCTATACCTTGTTTGGTGCAGCCTAGAACCTGGTTCAAAACACCAGCCGCATTGTTTTGCCACGGACCATTCCAAGGCGGTAGCCCTATTGTCTTTGTTTCTGTGTGTGTTTGTGGTTGACTGTCGTCCTTGAATGCTATTTTTCCTGTTCGATTTTTATATCTAATTTATGTTTTAAATTTAATTCTCTCATTCTATTTATAAACAGTTTGTAATCTTCGATGATGTCGCTACTGTCTAAGGAAACTATCTTTTCTACTTTGTGGAACACGAACTCCTTATTAAACTCTGTCAGTTCTTTGTTCGCTTTAACATGAATTTTTGTTCAGTTTTAGTATTCTCATCTAGTACTAACAATGTATATCTTGTTAACAGCACTGTGGTGATAATTTCACCATTTTCGACGTTATTTTTGACGCTAACAATCTTAATATTAATTCCAAATAAGCATGGCAAAGGTTTAGATTGTGTTCTTTCTTCTACTTTAAATGAAGAAAATGTAAGATTCGTCACATATGACCTAATCTTATTTGACGACCAAGTATTTAAATCTACTAGTTTTCTAATCTTACATGTACGATAATAACATACATTTAATTCGTGTTTAGCCCAGAATTCGGCTAATTGAATAATGTCTAAACCATGCAGGTGCTCGGTAAGTTCAAAAACATTACTTTAGACAGTAGTCTTCAACAAGTCAACATTGTATACGTACTGATAAAGTACAAATATGTTTTGAGCCTAAGTCCTATGCGGTAGGTCATTCCGATTGCTTACATCTACCGCTTTAGTAGTTTCGTCAGGAATTGATATTCATCTTACTCCTCTCCGAAACACCGTGGGAGTTATTAAAAAAATCATACTTAGGAGTATGCTAGTACAAGGTTTACCTTAACAGATTAACCTGTTTTGGCCTTATTTCCAAATAGTTTAATGTTGGCAGCGCTCTCTGGGGTATTTCAACAATAATTTGTCCTCTAAATGTGCAAAGAAGCTTTTTAATAAACATATATGTTTGATTGTGTAATGTTGCCTTTTAAATTTTGCAACAATGTATTATAATGTTTTATCTTTAATTTGCTTCTTTCGATTTATCTTTGATGTCTTTTAAATTTTGCAGAGTTGCCTTTCTTTTTTACTTTTATTTAATTTTTGGGAGTACTAATTCGTATACTCCAGTGCAATCTACTGTAGGTAAGGTTGTTTCGACGCATATCACTCAGTGCAAGATTGTCTAGGCTAGAATAGACGAAAAGCAAAACAGACTTCCAACGATGAACTGGTATCAAAAATTGCACAAACAACCAGATAAAGCCGGTTTTAAAATGTTAGTTTTTTTTTTGCACCCTAGAACTTCGTTCAAACCCCCAGCGACCTTTGTACCACGGACCGTTCTATTGTCAACTCGTTTGTGTTTGGGATCTCACATGCCTTGCTTCTTAGTAATATTGTAATTGTTGTTTTGTTGAATGCGTGTTTTCTGGTTAGGCTTTTTGTTTGAGATGTGTGAGTTGTAAGTTGTCTTGCCTATTACCACATACCGCATTTTGGACATATTGACTTCAATTACCTCTCTACGAATATCATTTAGCAGCAAGATTTAATACAGGAATGAAGACCTGATTAAATATTGACAGTAAACTAATTTAAAATTGGGTATTACTCTGCCCCATTCCTTAAAGTGTGTCTTCAAAAATATCAAATTACCCACACAGTCTTTGTTGCCGTACATCACAAACAATAGCTGAAATCTGCAGTCGGTTTGATCCATTTATCAGGTAGAATTGGCATATTGTTCTTGAAAATCGCCCAAAATCAACAAGCAATATTCAATCCTCCGTGGTGCCACTGAGTTCCTTCGGTGTGTTCTTGGGCAAGACACTTTATCTTAGCTGGGGACGTAAACCGGGCGGTCCCGTATATCGGTCTATCCTCCGAGCACGTTAAAGAACCATAGGAATCTATTCGATAATACGAGTAGGGCAGGTTCCCGGATTCCTATGTATCCTTCCCCTCTCTCTGGGGCGGCTCTAAATAACATATACTGTGTTGATGAGCTGTTAAACAACATTCAATTCAATTCAAAATATATTTACATTAATTCTATTTCCGTAAGCTGATAAATAGTACTGATTGATGCACTCATTAATCAATATGAACAACAGTTGACACATACATAGAGTTTACTACGATTGCTGAATCTTCTTGTAGTTGTGAACATATCCGGGCAACATCGTAGATGCTTTTTACAAACGTGGCTCTATTTTATTGATAATTTACATGTATAATTTTATAAATATTTAGCGCATCCATGGCCGGAATGGTAAAGACGCCGGGGTGTGAAACCATCTCGCATCCCACTGGGAACTTGATTTGGAAGTGAAAAAGTATACAGTACTGGTTCTACACAGGACAACTTAGGTGGTCTGCCAGGAAATATCGGCTTTCATATATAGCCTGCAATGTGCTGAAATTTACGTAAAATACTATTAAACCCAACCAAGCAAACAATAAATACTTGATAAATGTGGATGTGTTAAACAATATTGGAAGTTACTCTGATTGCAAATCCAATGCGTCTCCAGTGACAAATAGTTATAAGATAAATTGCATTGAAGTCTAACGTGGACATATTTAATGCTTGTAATGTGTCTATGCTAGCGATATTGACGTAGTTCCGTCAATTTGGGGACACTTCTTGTATAATATGCATATATACTGAGGGAGAAAAGTTTAGCAAGGTTTTTAGATGAAACAATACTGTATACAAGACAGACTGACATTTTGGGACTTTACGGGTTGACCCCTACGTTCATTTATTCGTTACGTCATTAAGATGTTAGACTGTTATTGACGTGTTTTTAATAAAATATTTGTCTATCATGTCTATGGCAGTAGTTTCTTGATTTTACAACCAAAAAATGTATTATTTCCAGGGTGCAACAACAACTTGCTAAACTGTTTTCCCTCATTAGAGTTAAACAAGCGAAGTGTTTCCACTTAAAGTTGTGTCATATCTTCTCTGCCTTCACTTAGGGTTGAAAAGATTAGAAACTAGGGCATGTCTATGCACTCACATTTCCATTTAATTACGTCTTCAATAACGTTAGATGATACTGGCAGATACTGTCTGGCTGAGTGTATGGATTCAACATGCTGTTGAATGAAATCAAACGGATTGACGTTCTATTCTAGATATGACGATAGCGAAAGATGTGACGGTGCTATTGAAAATCACAAAATATAACCAATTAAATTAAACCGAGCATCGCTCAAATTGTATAATATAAATGAAATCTGACATTAACGTCATTGCTTGCACATCAATCAAAATTTATAAAGATTTATCAGACAAAATTCTGACATTAAAATACAAGATAATAGAGGCAACTTAACAACGCTTTAAATTTGACCATTTTTGCCTTGTTATATTTATACAAAATAATGTGATACAAAATTCAAGATAAAATATATATTCTCGAAATGTATTTTATTAATAAACAATAAAGTTTTCATAAATTATGATTATAATTGTATCTTTTCAATTTTCAAAAGAAAATACAAATAGGCAAACAAATCAAAATATCGAAACAATCAGAGAGTATGAAATGGCGACGTGAACGTTTACCGTCGTCATCCGTTAACTTTTGCCTCATTAGGACAATAGGGCCCACGTTTTTCATCTGATCTGTTTTAAAATTTGCCAGATTGTCGATATTAATGAAAGCTCAGATACAGTGTAAAATCAGCCAGATATAACGAATAACACTGGAGTTATAGCCCTAGATTTAGTTAAATTAAATATGCCCCAGTTGTCCTCATTCAATTAATTTCATTTAGAAATGAAATTAATTGAATGAGGGGAAGATACATGTATGCATTACTTAAAATAATCTCAGTTTTATAATAAGCATATATTATCAAGATGTTTCACAATGTTTCACTCTCATTCATCACTACTGTTTCCTCACTCCCCCGCCCCAAGATTTATTATTTTATTTCATGAAGTTCTGAAGTTATCTCAGTCACAGAATCATAGAAAAAGCGGGCCAAATTAAAAATGGCTACATATATCATACTAGAACAGCAGAGCTGTGGCCCTTGATTTATTTAGAAAGGTATGTTAACATTCTTTGTCCTTCATATGTTTATCCATTCTTGGCCAAACTTAACAGAATGTTAATGTTAATGAAAGCTCAGAAAAAAATAATCCGCCACATCTGACATCCCATCACATCCTCGACCCACTCCCCTTCCCCTGCCACACACACACGCTCTCATTCAACCCCACACTCCACGCCCCTCCTCCCGACAATCCGACTCGCCAATTTTTAGAGCAAGGTAGTTTTGTTGTTTATTGATTTCTACCAAGGCTCACAGCCAGTAGAGCAATACAGGCCCTCTTTGACCTTTTATTTATACTTTGCATCTGATAATATAAGTTGCACGTATACATTTGATGAGGTAGTGCCAAAAAAAATGGCTTTCAGTTATATGTGTGTGTGTGTGTGTGTGTGTGCGCGCGCGCGCGTGCGTGCGTGTGTAGAACGTTTTGTACACCAACCACTTACCAACGGATTCGAACCCGCAGTCCTAGACGCCAACCTCGATACAGCGCCTCACCCAATAGCAGACGCCTTAGCCCACTCGGCCACCTAGTCAATCTAAAAAGATTGATTTCGGAAAACGGTTGATACTTATGCCTTACTATTGAACGCGTCCGATATCTTCGGATTTTTTCGTCGAATAACGACAACCATAACCATACGATAGAGGATTCATACTGCATGATTATAACCTCAGGTACAAATATTCACAATAAATAGACGCCAGATCAATACTGAAACAATGAATTTAGAATATAAGTATTTATTATTTGGGAGAATTAAGTTTATAATAACGAACTTTCTTTAACATGTTTAACTTATGATCTATATGATACAAGTACACACATTAAATATTATAGATGGAGAGATTTTGTACCAAACACTTACCAACGGATTCGAACCCGCAGACCTAGACACCAGGCTCGACACAGCGTCTCGCATAATAGCACACTCCTTACCCCACTCGGCAACCTAGTCAAACTAAAACTATTTATTTCGGAAACTCTTTCTCTCTCTATATATATATATAAATACACCATCGTCGCCACGTGGGAAGTTGTACTTTATAATCGCTACACCAAAATAATGATGGAAACACAGAGAAATTGCATTTATATGGGTATATAATTACAGATATTAAAGAGTGCACTTATTTCCTCTATAATTGAGTGCAAAGCTAAAAGATTTATCTGTGTTTTGGCAATTATTTAGCTTGCAAGAAGAGCAACAAACCCAGTGTTTATGAAGAAGACTTTATTCATCAATCAGCAGGCCAGAGGCCCGTGAGACATAGTTAACATTCATACAAGCAATTGACATAGCCAGATAACAAACAGCATTTTACGTAATATGAATATATGCTATATACACAACTTATGACAGAAAATAAGCGGAGAAGAAATAACCGGAGAAGGTGAGAGACAGCCTTTCAAATTATATTGCCACTGTAAAAATAATCTGTATTGATATTCTACTATCTGTACTATCATATATAGTTTATATTACAGTATAATCAACGATAAGTGATAGCCGTTTTTGTTTATAAATACCACAATGCTCTCTACTATTTATTTGATTTCCAAAGTTCTACAAAAACGAAAACAAAAACAAAATGATCAGTGTACAAAAGTAAAAGGTAAAACGTTTTAACCGTGTATAAAGACATAATGGTAGAATATTTAATGCATGTCTAGGCATCCAATTTTCACAGACGTGCATCCCAGTGCATTTATTTGCACCATTGTGTGCAATACAGTATGTTAGACGAAAATGTCAACCTTGACAATTCAACACGTTTTAGGAAATCACAAACAATTTAGTTTAAACATATTTATTTTACATCGATTGCTAAACAAGATATTGCAACTTAGATTAATCACTCTCGATGGCTTTTTGGGTAAAACCAGTACTAAGCAATGTGGATTAATTATCTTGCTGAAGGATAAATAACGTGGCCGCGGCGAGGATCGAACCCACGACCTCTCGATCTGGAGTTCGACGCTCTACCACTGGACCACGCACTCCATAAACAATTTAACAAGTAGACTTCAGTCAGGTGATAATTTTCATGATAAATGTGACTATGAGACCGTGGACTATAGTATTTTTCAAGCTTAAAATAAAAAAAAGAAGCCAGACACATTGCAGAGTTAATTTGGAAGACACACTTGCTGCACACACTATATGCGCGGGGCCAGAATTATAACATTTATCTGTAAACTAAAACACAGCCAACCAAAAGCACGCATACAAAACAAACAACAATTACAGGATAAACAGAAGCAAAGTAGGGAACACCACACACATGAAGGGTTGACGATAGTGGCATTGGAATGGTCAGTGACAAAACGGCCGCTAGGAGTTCAAACCAGGTTCTAGGTTGCATCAAACCTTACTCTTACCCTATCTCAATAAATTGGGACTTTGAAATAAAATGAAATCCCTGCCAGAGTATATCCTCTAACAAACTAGGCAGCATTAAAAGGCGATATACTGATATCCTGCAAAAATGATCATGTATACATTAAGTGGTCCGAGTATTAACTTTCATACCCCATTCAAACCTTTCTCCTGGAAGCGATAACGTGGCTGGATGATGAAATAAAACCTTAATTTCGGCATTAAAAGTTTGCATATTGTAAAGTTGAAACATTTAAGAGGTAATTTTAATTTTATTTCTTCAGTAAAACATTAAACATGTTTTATTGTCGAAATATCCGTTATAAAATCCTGCTAATAAAAGCTTTTCATCCCTTAATGGACTTGAGGTGGGACCACGTAATGTATAACCATAAACAAAAACACCTAAAAAAGAATTTGTACTCCCATCGCGAATGGTTGATATGTGTTTTTTTCTTCAATTAACACTTCTTAATGCATACTGATAGTGTATAACTATTTGTCTTAACATGTAGTTTTTATATTTAAACAGTGGGAGGATTTATTTTGATTCCGATTTGAATATCGATAAAGAGAGACGTCTATGCAAACTACATTTGAAAGTCATTTAAAATAAAAAAAAAATCTTAAGAAATATAAAAAGATCGAACAGGGAAAGTAGCATTCAAGGAGGACAGTCAACCAAAAAACACAGAAACAAACACGCAAACAGACAAACAAAAAGTCAAACGTTATAATAAATGCAAACAACATCACACACACACAAAAGGGTTGACAATAGGGCTACCGCCTTGGAACGGTCAGTGGCAAAGTACTGGGGGTTTAAACCGGTTCTAGGGTGCACCAAACCTCACACTTACCCTACTGTCATCACATTAAAAGAGGACAGTGTAAATAAAAAAAATCCCCGCCATGATCTAATCTCTAACCAACAAGGCAGCTTCAATAGGCAATATAAGTAAAACACAAATATGCTCGTGGAAATATAGTACAAAACCACAATAGCCTAGAAAGCAATGAAGGTACTCAATGACTTGGCAGAAGCCATAACAAGAGAATAAACCATTAAACCATTAAGGGCACGTTAAGAAAGATCATAGACAAACATCAAACGCCACCGTCCCAATGGTCTTTATGTAGGCGTCATCACAGGGTCCACAGCCTGTCCGGTCATCGTACAATTAAAGATGAAAGCATAGTGGCAAACTGTCAAAGGGTCCACCACCAAGCATGCAGTACGTTGCAAAATGATAGGGTCACAACCTCTTTTGATAAACTTTTTAACAAGTTTAACATGTTTAACAAAGATAATATGAAAGTGATCATGACCAAGAATCTTACGAAGTTTATAAATCACATCACCATATAAGTCAGGTTGTGATAGTCCTTGTCTCAGAAGAGTCCTTAAATTACTTTTTATTTGGAAAGAAGATCAGGGTTACGATAATAAAATTTTGCAAAGGTTTTACGAAGTTTATGGTTGAGTAGCTTTTTAGTTATACAGATATAACGAATATTAAAGTCCTCAACTAGAGTACAAGCTCTTGAAAAACGAATAAGTTGAGACACATACACCCCATAAGAAGTTGCTCGGTGAACATCCCAATCCAAGTGGGGATAATTAACTATGTCAACATTAAAATCATCTTTCTTGCCATAGATTTTGCTAATTATTTCACCATTTTCAATCGAGAGATCTAAATCAAGAAAAGAAGCGTTATTATCAGATGTATTAGCTTTGTTAAGCTGAAGTTCTTTAGGATAAATATTATTAACCATAGTTGGAAAGAAAGGGTTGTCAATGTCAATATGTCATCCAGATACCGAGAGGTGTCATTAAAGACTTCAATAACATCTGCCTGGGTATCTGGTGAAAGACTCAACATGAAATCTCTTTCATAGCAAAATAAAAACAAATCTGCGACAAGTGGTGCACAGTTCGTACCCATAGGGATACCAACAAATTGTCTATAAACGGTGGTTCCATACCTGACGAAAATATTATCTAATAGGAAGATGAGTGCTTCACAAACTTCATAGCAAGTCCATTAGTATAATTGTCTAAACTGCCGTTAGTAAAAAACGCTTTAATATCATTAGATGCCAAACATGTAGTATTTTTCTCTAGCGAATGTTTTTTGAATAAGAGAAATTAGCTTGTCTTTAATAAGATGATGTGGTAAGGTTGTATATTAAAACGATTATATCATCAGTTTTAATGATATTATTGTTATCGTGTTTTTATATTTGTTCTAGCTATGTGATTCATTTCGTAAAGAAATATGTGTTTTTGTCTAAGATATAAAGACAATGCAATCGAAGTACGTATAAGTTGTATTTGTATAGCAAGAGGTTAGCCTTTATAAGAAATCACTTACAACCATAGACGTTGATCGATTTAATACCATGTGCCCTTACTCAGCTATGGTCATTTATTACGGAATATGACATTTTGGTTCTTATATGTCATAATAAATACATTGGATTTTCCGCGTCAACATATAACTAGGGCGATGCTGTGACTTCCGGCTATAGACCGTACACTATTTCTATGAATATCGAATGTTATTCATACGTCTATGAATTTTATTCACATTCCTATGGATGCTGTTAACATTTCTATGTATGCTGTTTACATTTCTATGAATGTTGTTCATATTTCTATGATGCTGTTCATACTACTATAAATGTTGTTCACATTCCTATGAAAGTTGTTCACACTCCTATGAATGTTGTTCACACTCATATAAATACTGTTCACATTCCTATGAATATTGTTCATACAACTATAAATGTTGTTCACATTCCTATGAAAGTTGTTCACACTCCTATGAATGTTGTTCACACTCATATAAATACTGTTCACATTCCTATGAATATTGTTCATACAACTATAAATGTTGTTCACATTCCTATGAATGTTGTTCACATTCCAATGAATGTTGTTCACATTCCTATGAATATTGTTCGCATTCCTATGAATGTTGTTCACACTCATATAAATACTGTTCACATTCCTGCAAATATTGTTCATACTACTATAAATGTTGTTCACATTCCTATGAATGTTGTTCACACTCCTATGAATGTTGTTTACACTCATATACATACTGTTCACATTCCTATGAATATTGTTCAGACTACTATAAATGTTGTTCACATTCCTATATTCCTATGGATGTTGTTCACACTCATATAAATACTGTTCACGTTCCTATGAATATTGTTCATACTACTATAAATGTTGTTCACATTCCTATGAATGCTGTTCATACTTCTATGAATGTTGTTCACATTCCTATGGATGTTGTTCACACTCTTATAAATGTTGTTCACATTCATATGAATGTTGTTGACATTGCTATGCATGTTGTTCATACATCTATGAATGTTGTTCACACTTCTATGAATGTTGTTCACATTCATATGAATGTTGTTCACATTCCTATGAATGTTGTTCATACTTCTATGCATGTTGTTCACAATCTTATGAATGTTGTTCACATTCATATGAATGTTGTTCACATTCCTATGCATGTTGTTCATACATCTATGAATGTTGTTCACATAACTATGAATGTTGTTCACATTCTTATAATGTTGTTCATACTTATATGAATGTCGTCCACACTTCTATGAATATTGTTCACATTACTATGAATGTTGTTCACACATTTATGAATGTTGTTCACATTCCTATGAATGCTGTTCACACACCAATGAATGTTGTTCACATTCCTATGAATGCTGTTTACACACCAATGAATGTTGTTCACATTCTTAGCAATACTGTTCACATTCCTATGAATGATGTTCACACACCAATGAATGTTGTTCACATTCCTATGAATGCTGTTCACGCACCAATGCATGTTGTTCACATTCTTAGCAATACTGTTCACATTCCTATGAATGCTGTTCACACTCCTATGAATGCTCTTCACACTCCTATGAATGCTGTTCACACTCCTATGAATGCTGTTCACATTCCTATGAATGATGTTCACACACCAATGAATGTTGTTCACATTCCTATGAATGCTGTTCACACTCCTATGAATGCTGTTCACACTCCTATGAATGCTGTTCACCTTCATATGAATGTTGTTCACATTCCTATGCATGTTGTCCATGCATCTATGAATGCTGTTCATATGAATGTTGTTCACCTTCATATGAATGTTGTTCACATTCTTATCATGTTGTTCATACTTCTATGAATGTCGTTCACACTTCTATGAATGTTGTTCACATTCCTATGAATGTTGTTCACACTTCTATGAATCTTGTTCACATTCCTATGAATACTGTTCACATACCTATGAATGCTGTTCACACACCTATGAATGCTGTTCACACACCTATGAATGTTGTTCACACTCCTATGAATGCTGTTCACACTCCTATGAATGTTCTTCACATTCCCATGAATGTTGTTTACATTCATATGAATGTTGTTCACACTCTTATGAATGTTGTTCACATCCCTATGAATGTTGTTTACATTACTATGATGTTGGTCATACTTCTATGAATTTCGTTCACATTGTATGAATGTTGTTCATACTTCTATGCATGTTGTTCACATTCCTATAAAGTTGTTCATACTTCTAAGAATGTCGTTTACATTTCTATGGATGTTGTTCACATTCTTATGAATGATGTTCAGATTCCTATGAATGCTGTTCACACTCCTATGAATACTGTACACACACATATGAATGATGTTCACATTCTCATGAATGTTGTTCATACTGCTATGAATGCTGTTCACACACCTATGAATGCTGATCGCATTTCTATGAATGATGTTCACACTCCTATGAATGTTGTTCATATTCCTACGAATGCTGTTCACACTCCTATGAATGTTGTTCACATTCCTATGAATGTTGTTCACACTCCTATGAATGATGTTCACACCCCTATGAATGTTCTTCACATTCCCATGAATGCTGTTTACATTCCCATAAATGTTGTTCACATTCATACGAATCAATGATGTTCACTCACCTATAAATGTTGTTCACATTCCTATGAATGCTGTTCACACCCCCATGAATGTTCTTCACATTCCCATGAATGTTGTTCTCATTCATATGAATGTTGTTCACACTCTTATGAATTTTGTTCACACTCCTATAAATGTTGTTCACATCCATATGAATGTTGTTCACATTCCCATAAATGTTGTTCACATTCTTATGAATGTTGTTCACATTCCTATGAATGTTGTTCACACTCTTATAATTTTGTTCACACTCCTATAAATGTTGTTCACATCCATATGAATGTTGTTCACATTCCCATAAATGTTGTTCACATTCCTATGAATGTTGTTCACTCACCTATAAATGTTGTTCACATTCCTTTGAATGCTGTTCACACCCCCATGAATGTTCTTCACATTCCCATGAATGTTCTTCACATTCCCATGAATGTTGTTCTCATTCAAATGAATGTTGTTCACACTCTTATGAATTTTGTTCACACTCCTATACATGTTGTTCACATCCATATGAATGTTGTTCACATTCCTATGATTGTTGTTCACATCCCTATGAATGTTGTTCACACTCTTATGAATTTTGTTCACACTCCTATAAATGTTGTTCACATCCCTATGAATGTTGTTCACACTCTTATGAATTTTGTTCACACTCCTATAAATGTTGTTCACATTCCTATGAATGTTGTTCCCATTCCTATGAATGTTTTTTACATCCCTATGAATGTTGTTCACCTTCCTATACATGCTGTTCACATTCCTATGATGTTGTTCATACTTCTATGAATGTTGTTTACATTGTATGAATGTTGTTCATATTTCTATGAAGGCTGTTCACCTTCGTATGAATGTTGTTCACATTTCTATGATGTTGTTCATACTTCTATGAATTTTTATTTTTCTATAAATAATATTCATACTCCTATAAAGGTTCATATTATTCAAAATAAACCTAGTACCTGTAGCGTTCACACATTTGTTGTCGCCTACGATTTTAAAGTTTTATACCATAAGTTTTGAAACTCAATGAGTGCACGTCGTCATCGCTATAGGTAAGTGTAGTAATAAAAAGAAGGGAAACAACTTTCATATTATTTCCTTGAAGGTCACGACTGTGTTATTTCCCATAAAAAAAAAAGCAAGTTTAATATTATACAGCACTGCCTCGATCGTTAGAATATCAATATCTACTGCTGCATCATACTTATGAAACTATTGTCAAAGATGTTTTGAAATGTTTTCCGTCATGATCATGATGATATAATTATATATATTGATATACACGTACACAGAGCGATGGAAAACGTAGATATAAAAGCCGCACAAGACATGTAGCATTCAAGAACAAACACCCACAGAAACAAACCACTACAAAGATGAATAGCAGGCAAGATATGACATCACAAACTGGCTACCGCATTGGAACGGTCAGTGGCAAAAATGGATTAAACAGTTTTAGGATGACCAAACCTATTTCTTATCCTATTGCCATCACAATAAAACGTAATAAAATGGACCAAAATGTCGATGAGCACAAAACCTTCAACATGGTACCAGAAAGACGTGTGTTGATTGAACAACAGGATCTATGAATGGCATACAATCCTGTGGGATGAAAAGACAACAATATTGACTGCATGCATGGTGAGTCTTTCTACGGTCGCCACACAGCACAAACAGCACTAATGTGCCAGTAAAAGTAGATAAAAAAGTCGAACAGAAAATGTAGCATTCAAGGACCCAAACATTGTCGTATTATATTATGTCGTTCACAATGTGACGATACTTGTCGTGAAAATATAACAGACACAAATGCTGTAAGCAATTGCCCACCGGTAATAGAAAATGGAAAACTATATATCAGAGGATGCATTCATCCTGTATTATGCATACACATAATGCATTATTCGAATTAACCTGAGGTGTAATTGCCACAAGGTAGGGAATCAGCAAACAAGTATTAGTACCATGGTATTATTAGTATTTCCCGATTTGACATTTCCACAATGGCTCTTGTGGATATATCAGTGTTGGCAGCGTTGTTTTACATTGTTTTAGTTTTGGTAACAAAACAATCGTATTTAACAAGTCTAGTAAATACATATATTTTAGTGCTTTATCCATTAACCCGCTAAGCACGACTATAATAGCATTTGTGTCCATTGTAAACCCAGATCAGCCCGCGAGTAACCCGGTAACAGAGTTTACAATGTCTGCTGATCAGTCATTTCCCTACAAACACTCCTTTGTCTCATAAATAGAATGGTCTTAATTCAAAGAAAGAACAGTCCGTTATATAGACTTCTCAAAACTGCTAACTACACCGCTCACGTTTTATACACTTTTCAAAACAGCCAACTACACCGATTTAAAATATGAATAATTTTGTTAATATCATTATTTCATAGTTGTTTGTAATTAAATAAACAAATAACACAAATCTGCACTATATGAGACAAATTTTTATTTTATTGAAAAACATTCAACCCATCGATATATATAACCCAAAACGTGAGCGGTGTAGTTAGCAGTTTTGAGAAGTGTATATGTAGGGGTTAAGGGTTAATATATTAGCTGTACTAACCGAATATTAAAGGGACACACGGCAATCGTACAGTTGTTATCGGGGTTTAAAATTAGCACTGCGACTTGTTAATCCAAAGTAATTGCAACTTTAAACCTGCTCGCCGCATATAATTCAAGAAAATTCGAAGTTTTTAGTTTTTTGTTATACTACCATAGGTTTGAATATATTATTTGTGCGATATAATTAACATTTAGTAATATGCAAAAACAATTTGACTTGTAACATCAATGATTCAATTTGTAAAAATGCAAGTTATGTAGAAAAACTAATGGAATGCCGCGAATTTTGTAAAATTCAAGATTGTAAATATTAAATAACTTAAATAACCAAGTTGACATGTTTAAATATGAAATGCATTACTATTTATTGAGCGGCTCCGATGCGGCTTATATAACTACATCTACTTCGGCGTATGAACATAAACGATTTTCCACAAAGCACTCATCAGATAAATGAATCTTCGTCCTCCGCTATTCTACAGATTAGATAATACATTTATTCGTATATAAATGTGGAAATTGTATTTGCATATTTATTTTTATTGTAATCATGAAAATTTGATGTATAAATTCGTTGTTCGGTAGATAAAACAATCTTCGTTCGAATTATTTGTTAAATAACATATTATATAGTCAATTTTTGTCAATATAGATATAAAAATCGAACAGGAAAAGCGGCATTCAAGGACGACAGTCAACCACAAACACACACAGAAACAAAGTACAAATTTAAAGATGAATAAAAGGCCAAATAAAACACCACAAACACAAAAGGGTTGACAATAGGGCTACCGCCTTGGAACAGTCAGTGGCAAAACAAGGCCGCTGTGGGGTTTAAACCAGGCTCTAGGGTGCACCAAACCTCACACTTACCCTACTGTCAACTCAACAAAACGGGACAGTGTAAATAAAGAAATCCCCCGCCATGAACTATTCTCTAACCAACAAGGCATCATTAAATTAATAGGCAATATAGATAAAACTCAAAGATGCTCGTGTATATATAAATACAAAAAAAAATAGCCTAGAAAGCCACAAAGAATGTACAATAAACTATTAAGGGCACGACAGACAATACCGCAGACAAATATCAAACGTCACCGTCCTTTTTGGCTTTAGGTAGACGTCATCATAGGGTTCACAGCCTGTCCGGTCATCGAACAATCAAAGAGGAAAGCATAGTGGCGAACTGTAAATGGATCCACCACCAAGCATGCAGTGCGTTTCAAAATGATAGGGTCATAACCTCTTTTGATAAACCTTTTAACAAGTTTAACAAAGATAGTATGAAAGTGATCATGACCAAGGATCTTACGAAGTTTGTAAATCACGTCTCCATAGAAGTCAGGTTGTGATAGTCCTTGTCGCAGAAGAGTTCTTAAATTAGGTTGTATTTGTAAGTATAAACACTATATCTTTTATTTTGAGTTTTGTATGTTAAATCCTTGACCTTAAACATGTCAAACATTGCATTTAGACAGCAGCACACCAAACAATAAAAAGATGTTGAGTACACCAAGGATGGTTTTCCATGACCAATTACGCATCCACGTGTTCAATACCAGCATGATTCGCGTTGTTGCTAATACAAAATAAGCTTTAAAAAATGTAGTCTAACACGTATTAAGAACCATACTTGATGTGTATGAATAAAGATATGAAGACCTTGTCAGATATAAACAAACTATAAAATACTTGCACTGGCTTCTCGTTGCCTTTTTGTATTAACTGATGTAAAATCTGTATTTCCGATTTCTCGGATTATATTTAAAACAATTGTAGAATATGACCTCTCATCACTTGGGTCGCTAAACGTTACATGTTATAAACTGTTACCGCAGTTAAGTAAATTTGGTTTAATTCTGTTTCTGTTACATATATAGTGTATATTACTACCATATCATCTCTTATTTTTAAATAGTTTTATCTTTATATATTTACATTAATTTTTAATTACTACTTCATTTCTTCATCTTTCATCAGTGTTTGCGCACAATATGACCTATTTATGTGTCGACGTGCCGTAAAACACCATTCATTCATTCATTCTGTTATACACATTCGTTTTTATTAAAAGTGATGCAGTGTTGACATTTCCGTGTTTGGTGAAAGCTGTTTTTGAGATAAACTCGATAAGGCTATTTCCTTGTAAACGCAGTTGTAATGTATATAGGACTAACACAAAAGCAATCATTATTCTAAACTCTCAACGCAATTACATCCAGAATTAAAAAGAAACGCATCTAAGATTACAGACGAAGCATAGCTGTGATATAATTTTCACTTAGTGAACAGGAGGACGTCATGGGGTCTTATTAAAGAGCTGTGCCTGGGGTGTTACAAAAGAAAATGAAAATGTCATATGGCACATATACTGAGGGAAAAAAGTTTACCAAGTGTTTTAGATGAAATAATACTGTATACAAGATATACTGACATGTTGGGACTTTACGGGTTTGACCCCTACGTTCATTTATTCGTTACGTCATTAAGATGTTCGGCTGTTATTGATGTGTGTTTATATTGTGTCTATGGCAGTAGTTTCTTGATTTTACAGCCAAAAATGTATTATTTCCAGGGTGCAACAAAAACTTGACATGCTACGAATCAGTAGTGTTATTTTTACTGGTCCTTTGGTACCAGCGAGCTTTGAAGTAGAATACCGCTTAAGCCGGTGCTAGGGGGCGTGAGAGGTGTTGCTTCTTTGATAACTTCTCATGAACAGACTCAATAAAACCGAGTCTGCTGCTTTATTCTCTTAATTGTGTGTGTTGCTCCCAAAGGATCACCTTTATCAGTATTTATTGTTAAACTTTTTTCCCTCAGTATATTTCGCATTTTGTCAAAAGCAGCCAGTTGAATATAGTCAAACACAGTGTCTATCCAGATAAAGATGGTTTGATATAATGTTAAATGCATATACCCCTTCAGACTGACAAAAACAGCTGCAGAGAGTTACTCTCAAAATGACTACTTAAGCTTTATTAGAAATATGTTAATCAAACAACAATCGTGATCCGGTAATAAACAGATCGCCTGTCACACCTTTGACCAAAGCTGTATCATTTATTAAAGTTGCTTTGAAAAAAAAATCAATGTCTAGAGCATATGGAATGGACAGATGCATGTATGCATGTTAACATGGGATTTCTTAAAGTGCGAAATCTGATCAAAACATGTGATTTTGGTAAACATTTTTATTGAAGAATGAAAACGCAATATGGAGTGATAGGATTAGACTCATCCTCAAGAATAGAATGTGTATAAAAGACCAGGCCTTGAATTCACCACCCATTCTTGAGAATATTCCTAGACTTAAGCCCAAGTATGCACATTTCAATCACACACATATCTATCAGTTTAAAGGATAAACGTTCATAACAAGCTTCTATGTATAAATATGAAAAATTCTAATGAATGGCAGCTTCATGCGATTGTTTATCTATGAAGGTCATGAGAATATGTGTGATTGAAATGTGAGTACTTGAGCTCAAGTCTAGGAATAGTCTGAAGAATGGCTGTTGAATTACAAGCCATAATATATTATACATGTTTTATTATGACACTGATTGGTTACTCCTCATTTCGCAATTAATTTCAGTGGTTTAAACAATATACAGCTCTAATGGCCATGTGATTTAAGAGAAAAAATATGAAGAAAAACGGACAGATAAACTCGCACACTTACTTATCAAGTATTATTTTACCTTTAAACATGTCTGCATATAATTTAATAAAATGTAATACAATTTGATTATTTCAGTGTGTCTTTGCCTTAGCCTCGTCCGCAGGATGGGGACGTAAACCGGGCGGCCCCGTGTATCGGTTTATCCTCCGAGCACGTTAAAGAACCATAGGAATCTATTCGATAATAAGAGTAGGGCACGGTTCCCGGATTCCTTCCCCTCTCTCTGGGGCGGCTCTAAATAACATATACTGTGTTGATGAGGCGTTAAACAACATTCATTTTAATTCATTATTCTACCATAATGTAGAAATAGTATTGGTGAAATATGATTTGACAATCAGTTAAATGCAAACATAGTTTTCTTTGAACTTTTAAAAAAAATTGTCAATAAGGAAGTAATGTAAAAAAAACTTACAGGATGTGCCATTTTTAAAGAAGTATACAGTGTGCTCCTTCAAAACAAATTACAAAAACACGAATGCTTCAAGTTTTAAAATAGATTTGGCTCCTATAAAACAAACGACTACATTGCATGCGCCATTACATCGCAATTCATTTAATTCATTTAGATGGTTGCTATTCTCTATCATTAATCATAAACGTAATCTTCGAATGACGGAGAGATTCTCAAAGTCACATTGATGCGTAAGATACGCGTTTATCATGCAACATTTGCTTCATATAAATAACACAGACAACGATCACAGTTTTGACAAACACAATCGTATACTTAAGACGTTACAGAATAAACTTATAGACTGGCATAATAGCCAGACTGGCTACTGATGATCATAATCTTGTTTCGCATAATGAGAGGAATGGTCCTATAGAAATCACAGCACCCAAACGCAATGTCGCCGTAGATCCGCACTGCACCACAATGAGCAATTAAACTATACAATACATTTCTCAAATTGACAAGACAGTGTAAATAAAAATATATCCCGTCAAAGCGAAATCTCTAACAATAAAGTCCACATCCAGAGAAATTAGAAAAAGATACACGTATATCTAATTCGTATTTAACATGGCAGCAGTATTGTTAGTAACGGACGCTTAAATGATAATGTATTTTACAGCGTTTAAATTACTTTGTGTTGTGTTATTTGAATAGACGAAATAAAGAAAAGCACTTTAAAAATGCCCATAACAAACAAATTTGATATAAATGTTGTTCATCGCCTTATGCCGGACTGGTCATAAAAATGCAAGACTTGCCTGTCATAAAATTGCCTTTTTGCCACTGACCGTTCCAAGGCGGTAGTCCTACTGTCAACCCTTTTAGTGTTTGTGACGTCATATGCCTTTATTATTACTATTGCCATTCTTGTTTGTCTTGTTGCGTGTATTGGCAATGTTTACTGTGTTCTGTGAAAGCTGCATTTCCTGTTCGATTTTTTATTACTTACTTTGTAAATTGGAAACCGAAACACTATCTATTGTTGATATACAACAATACGTCTAATGTTGATATACAACAATACGTCTATTGTTGATATACAACAATACGTCTATTGTTGATATTCAACAATACGTCTATTTTTGATATACAACAATACGTCTATTGTTGATATTCAACAATACGTATATTGTTGATATACAACAATACGTCTATTGTTGATATTCAACAATACGTCTATTGTTGATATACAACAATACGTCTATTGTTGATATACAACAATACGTCTATTGTTGATATACAACAATACGTCTATTGTTGATATACAACAATACGTATATTGTTGATATACAACAATAGTAGATGCAAACGTTGAATATGAAGCGCAACATTCACAGAACTTCAGCTATCTAAAAACTAAACAATTTAAACAACATGACATAGACTGTTTTAGCATGAAACATCCCAAATGTAAAAGCGTTTCTTCATTTATGCTGTCAAAAATGAGATAAAGGGTCCTATAGAAACCACAGTGTCCGAACGCTATGGCGTAATACGATTTATGACTTGTGATGTCTATTCTATATGTTCAAGTGGATAATTAAATTATTGACGGCTGCATTCTGTGAATAATATATTTCCTGTATGTCTGTTGCATCTAATTCGGTTGCATGAGCTTTAATAAGCAACACGAGAACGTTGATAGAGTGCATCAAAACCACGAGAAATAGTTTAGTATTCAACGAAGTTATTAATCAAATGTTTTCTGTACGTTTAATAAGTGTGATGAACAAAACTTACCATTTTGCAAGGCACTGTATCTTTAGTGGTTGACCTTTCACAATTCGCAACTATGTTTTCTTCTTTCAATATTCTCTGCTTTCTGTCAAATCATTGAACATTTCTAGCTGTTTAATTATATTCATACATAGATGGTCAGCTTTGTTTTTAAATTATATCGCCTATTTATGACGCCTAGTTTGCTAGAGAATATAGCCTGTCGTAGATTTCTTTATTTACACCGTCCCAATTTATTGGGATGATATTATACTAAGTGTAAGGTTTGGTGGGGTAGGGTGGGGTGCACCTAGAACCTGGTTTAAATTCCCAGCATCCTTGGCGCCACCTCTATTGTCAACACTGTCATGTTTGTGGTGACGCATACTTCACCTCTTCCTTGTGTTTTGTTGTGTGTTTTTCTTTGTTTGTTTTTTGTTTTTTCTGGGATTTTTTGTTTGTTTCTTGTATGGGTGGTTTAGTTTGCCTGTGTTCTGTCCATGTTTTATTTCCTGTTCGACATTTATACCTATTTGTAAACAATTTCGTTCAATGACATAATTTATTCTGCTAAAATGGTTAATGACATTTCGTTTAGTATGATTAAACATATTCGATAATAAATTGTCCAAAACCTATATGTCCGAATCAACCCTAAAATTAACGTATCGGTGTTTTTAAGTTTCCAATACATTAATTACAGCTTAATCAGTAGTGTAATTACTTCAAAAAGAGAATACCGTATAAGCCGGTGCTAGTGGGCTTGAATGTTTCGCAAATATCATAAGCCAATATCATTCCATTACCGCTTATGTGAGTTTCATTTATAACGCTACTGGGGTAACTGTTCAGATACTGCTGTTTCAAACCTGCCTGTAACCGCTTCATAAAACGATTACTGTTGCGTTGTAAACCTGCTCGCCTCCCACCGCTGCGGGTTCGAATCACACTGGGAGCTCAACTTGAAAGTTAGAAAGTGTCGAGAGGTATACAGTACTTGTTCTAGCCAGGAAATAAGATGGGTAGGTCTGTCTACCCTTTTCAGTATTCTACCAGATGGCCTAAATGTGCAAAAATGATGTAATGTTCCATTTAAATAAATCAAACAATATTAAAGCGTTTCTTTACTAACGGCTGTTGAGACAATTACACTATTGTGGAATTGCCAAGAAGTTTGTGAAGCACTCATCTTCCTATTACATACAGTTTTCATCAGATATGCAACTACCGTTTATAGACATATTATTGGTATCCCTATGGGTACAAAATGTGACCTCTTGTCGCAAATTTGTTTTTATATTGCTATGAAAGAGATATCATGTTGAGTCTTTCACCAGATGCCAAGGCAGATGTTATTGAAGCCTTTAATGACACCGCTCGGTATCTGGATGACATACAGAACATTGAAAACCCTTTCTTTTCAACCATGGTTAATAATATATATCCTAAAGTACTTCAACTTAGCAAAGCTAATATTTCTGATACTAACGCTTCTTTTCTCGATTTATATCTCTCTATTGAAAATGGTGAAATAATTAGCAAAATATATGACAAGAGAGATGATTTTAATTTTGACATTGTTAATTATCCCCATTTAGATGGGGATGTTCCCCGAGCAACTTCTTAAGGGGTCTATGTGTCTCTTTTTTCTAGAGCTTGTACTCGAGTTGAGGACTTTAATATTCGTCATCTTTGTATAACTAAAACGTCACTAAATCAGGGCTACCGTTACCATAAACTTCGTAAAACATTTGCAAAATTTACAAATGGAAATGTCATTATTGTAACCCTGATCTTCTTTCCAACTTTAAAAGTAATTTAAGAACGTTTCTGCGACAAGGACTATCACAACCTGACTTCTATGGTGACGTGATTTACAGATTTCGTAAGATCCTTGGTCATCACTTTCATTCAATCTTTGTTAAACTTTTACAGTTAGCCACTATGCTTTCCTCTTTAATTGTACGATGACTGGACAGGCTGTGGACCCTATGATGACGCCTACCTAAAGCCCATTGGGACGGTGGCGTTTGATGTTTGTCTATGATCTTTCCTGTCGTGCCCTTAATGGTTTATTCTCTTGTTGCTCTGACTTCTGCCAAGTCATTGAGTACCTTCATTGTGGCTTTCTAGGCTATTGTTTTGTTTTGTATTATATTTACACGAGCATATTTGTGTTTTACCTATATTGCCTATTGATGCTGCCTTGTTGGTTAGAGATTAGATCATGGCGGGGATTTCTTTATTTACGCTGTCCTGTTTTAATGGGATGACAGTAGGGTAAGTGTGAGGTTTGGTGCACCCTAGAACCGGTTTAAACCCCCAGTGGCCTTTGTTGCCACTGACCGTTCCAAGGCGGTAGCCCTATTGTCAACCCTTTTGTGTTTGTGATGTCGTTTGCATTTTTTATTACTTTTGCCTTCTCGTTTGTCTGTTTGCGTGTTTGTTTTTGTGTTTTGTGGTTGACTGTCGTCCTTGAATGCTGCTTTCCCTGTCCGATATTTGTATCTTTCTTGTTAAAACGTTTATCAAAAGATGTTATGAGCCTATCATTTTGCAACGCATGGCATGCTTGGTATTGGACCCATTTAAACAGTTCGCCACTATACTTCCTCTTTAATTGTGAGGTGACCGGACAGTCTGTGGACCCTATGAAGACGTCTACATAAAGCCCAAAAGGAAGGTGATGTTTGATGTTTGTCTGCAATCTTGTCTTGTCGTGCCCTCAATGGTTCGTTCTCTTGTTGCTCTGGCTTCTGCAAAGTCATTAAGTACCTTCTTTGTGCCTTTCTAGGCTATTGTTTCTTTTGTATTTATATATACGCGAGCATCTTTGTGTTTTACTTATATTGCTTATTAGTGCTGCCTCGTTGGTTAGTGAATAGTTGGCTGGGATTACTTTATTTGCACTGTCCCGTTTTATTGCGATAACATTAGGTTAAGTGTGAGGTTTGGTGCACTCTAGAACCTTGTTTTAACCCCCCAGCGGCCTTTTTTTTGGCACTGACTGTTCCAAGGCGGTAGCCCTATTGTCAACCCTTTTGTGTTTGTGATGTCTTATTTGGCATTTTATTCATCTTTAAAGTTGTTCATTGTTTCTGTGTGTGTTTTTGGTTGACTGTCGTCCTTGAATGCTACTTTTCCAGTTCGATTTTTATATCTATTTTAATGAAGAAGCTATACAGTACTTGTTCTCCCAGAAAAGAATGGGTGGTCTGCCAACACCACTGAAAACTGACCGTCATATATAGCATAAGATGTTCTAAAATTACGTAAAACATCATTCAACCACTTGACTTAATGGATATATTGTAGACACTCATCACATATGTACTCATGCATTAACCAATGGGCAGTTTGTCGTAATGGACTTGTTAAGGAATATGAGAGATACACGACTTTCTCGTTATCTTAAATTATTCTAGAGCTCCAAGACGTATCTGCAAGATCGGTCAAACGCTTGCATATCGATCCGTCCTGATGTTCGTCCAAATTTATTCATTCATTTATATGTATATTCAAACCATCCTTTTGAGAATAGACACTTTATAATACGTAATATATAGCTTTGTATTTTTGTCAGGAATGTGTTTTGCTTTGATTAACATTGCTTTCTAAGAATCTTACACATGTTGGTGTATTGAGTTGGTTGGAGTTCTCAATTATCTACAAATTAAAGGGTGTAAATAAAAACTGATAAGGGGATCCAATGAAAGCCACAAACACAAGTAAGAGGGAAAATTAGCAGACTCGGTTTCATGGCAGGGATTTCTTTATTTAAACTGTCCCGTTTTATTTGGATGACAGTAAGGTAAGTGTGAGGTTTAGTGCACTCTAGAACCTGGTTTAAACCCCACAGCGGCCTTTTTTGCCACTGACTGTTCCAAGGCGTTAGGCTATTGTCAACCCGTTTTGTTTTTGTGACGTCATATGCCTTTATTCTTTGTTAACATTGACATTCATGTTTGTCCTTTTGCGTGTTTTTGGGTTTACTGTGTTCTGTAATAATTAGCAAAATATATGACAAGAGAGATGATTTTAATTTTGACATTGTTAATTATCCCCATTTAGATGGGGATGTTCCCCGAGCAACTTCTTAAGGGGTCTATGTGTCTCTTTTTTCTAGAGCTTGTACTCGAGTTGAGGACTTTAATATTCGTCATCTTTGTATAACTAAAACGTCACTAAATCAGGGCTACCGTTACCATAAACTTCGTAAAACATTTGCAAAATTTACAAATGGAAATGTCATTATTGTAACCCTGATCTTCTTTCCAACTTTAAAAGTAATTTAAGAACGTTTCTGCGACAAGGACTATCACAACCTGACTTCTATGGTGACGTGATTTACAGATTTCGTAAGATCCTTGGTCATCACTTTCATTCAATCTTTGTTAAACTTTTACAGTTAGCCACTATGCTTTCCTCTTTAATTGTACGATGACTGGACAGGCTGTGGACCCTATGATGACGCCTACCTAAAGCCCATTGGGACGGTGGCGTTTGATGTTTGTCTATGATCTTTCCTGTCGTGCCCTTAATGGTTTATTCTCTTGTTGCTCTGACTTCTGCCAAGTCATTGAGTACCTTCATTGTGGCTTTCTAGGCTATTGTTTTGTTTTGTATTATATTTACACGAGCATATTTGTGTTTTACCTATATTGCCTATTGATGCTGCCTTGTTGGTTAGAGATTAGATCATGGCGGGGATTTCTTTATTTACGCTGTCCTGTTTTAATGGGATGACAGTAGGGTAAGTGTGAGGTTTGGTGCACCCTAGAACCGGTTTAAACCCCCAGTGGCCTTTGTTGCCACTGACCGTTCCAAGGCGGTAGCCCTATTGTCAACCCTTTTGTGTTTGTGATGTCGTTTGCATTTTTTATTACTTTTGCCTTCTCGTTTGTCTGTTTGCGTGTTTGTTTTTGTGTTTTGTGGTTGACTGTCGTCCTTGAATGCTGCTTTCCCTGTCCGATATTTGTATCTTTCTTGTTAAAACGTTTATCAAAAGATGTTATGAGCCTATCATTTTGCAACGCATGGCATGCTTGGTATTGGACCCATTTAAACAGTTCGCCACTATACTTCCTCTTTAATTGTGAGGTGACCGGACAGTCTGTGGACCCTATGAAGACGTCTACATAAAGCCCAAAAGGAAGGTGATGTTTGATGTTTGTCTGCAATCTTGTCTTGTCGTGCCCTCAATGGTTCGTTCTCTTGTTGCTCTGGCTTCTGCAAAGTCATTAAGTACCTTCTTTGTGCCTTTCTAGGCTATTGTTTCTTTTGTATTTATATATACGCGAGCATCTTTGTGTTTTACTTATATTGCTTATTAGTGCTGCCTCGTTGGTTAGTGAATAGTTGGCTGGGATTACTTTATTTGCACTGTCCCGTTTTATTGCGATAACATTAGGTTAAGTGTGAGGTTTGGTGCACTCTAGAACCTTGTTTTAACCCCCCAGCGGCCTTTTTTTTGGCACTGACTGTTCCAAGGCGGTAGCCCTATTGTCAACCCTTTTGTGTTTGTGATGTCTTATTTGGCATTTTATTCATCTTTAAAGTTGTTCATTGTTTCTGTGTGTGTTTTTGGTTGACTGTCGTCCTTGAATGCTACTTTTCCAGTTCGATTTTTATATCTATTTTAATGAAGAAGCTATACAGTACTTGTTCTCCCAGAAAAGAATGGGTGGTCTGCCAACACCACTGAAAACTGACCGTCATATATAGCATAAGATGTTCTAAAATTACGTAAAACATCATTCAACCACTTGACTTAATGGATATATTGTAGACACTCATCACATATGTACTCATGCATTAACCAATGGGCAGTTTGTCGTAATGGACTTGTTAAGGAATATGAGAGATACACGACTTTCTCGTTATCTTAAATTATTCTAGAGCTCCAAGACGTATCTGCAAGATCGGTCAAACGCTTGCATATCGATCCGTCCTGATGTTCGTCCAAATTTATTCATTCATTTATATGTATATTCAAACCATCCTTTTGAGAATAGACACTTTATAATACGTAATATATAGCTTTGTATTTTTGTCAGGAATGTGTTTTGCTTTGATTAACATTGCTTTCTAAGAATCTTACACATGTTGGTGTATTGAGTTGGTTGGAGTTCTCAATTATCTACAAATTAAAGGGTGTAAATAAAAACTGATAAGGGGATCCAATGAAAGCCACAAACACAAGTAAGAGGGAAAATTAGCAGACTCGGTTTCATGGCAGGGATTTCTTTATTTAAACTGTCCCGTTTTATTTGGATGACAGTAAGGTAAGTGTGAGGTTTAGTGCACTCTAGAACCTGGTTTAAACCCCACAGCGGCCTTTTTTGCCACTGACTGTTCCAAGGCGTTAGGCTATTGTCAACCCGTTTTGTTTTTGTGACGTCATATGCCTTTATTCTTTGTTAACATTGACATTCATGTTTGTCCTTTTGCGTGTTTTTGGGTTTACTGTGTTCTGTGAAAGCTGCATTTCCTGTAAGAACATTTTATCATGTCGATCTGCACAATTTTGCCCACAAACAGGGTGCCTGAGATAAAACCTTATCGCGGCAGTTACGTTCCGATCCCGTCAGGTGCACTTCTTTTGATGACTTCAGGGTGTATTGGATGTTTTGAACGAAACAAATGTGGTAAAGGGGTAATTAAATGAATTTAAACGATGAACATGATAAATAAAATATCATGTTAGTGCCTGATCGTATCCAGTTTATCAGGTTCGGCACACCAAAAATGAAGCCCTCGGCACTGCCTCGAACATCATTTTTGTCTCAGCCTCACCTGATAAACTGGATAGGATCAGGAACTAACATGATATTCTCTATATATCGATCATTGACGACCTTAACTGCGTGACATACGCTGGCAAAACGAATTATCTGAGAGATATAAACCCCGTAAATTTCAGCACGAGGTACGTCACCATGTAAATGTGGATAGTTAACGATGTCAAGGATAAATATATATATAAAAGTCATCTTTCGTATCATAGATTTTAGTATGTATGTAATCATTTGAAATCGAGAGATGAATACCAAGGAATGCTGCTATGATATCCGAAATGTTGGCTTTATTCAACGTGATCTCCGGTGGATAAATATTAGTGAGCAAAGAACGGCTGATCAATATTGAGTATTTCGTCCAGATACCGAGATGTTTTATTAAACGCGTCAATAATGTCTCCCTGACTAGCAGGGGACAAAACCAATATCAACAGTTTTAGTGCAGTTTCCTTTTACTTCTCAGTGTTTTTTGCTGAAACTATACTCTGGACATTTTATTTATATTTTGATAGCAGTTCCGCGATTTAGATATAAATGTCCCAAGTGCCCCAATTTCGAGGGGTCAAACAAATGTTGACATTCGTCGCGGTGTTAGTATACAATAGAAGACATATTCCTAAGAATATATTCAACCCCAATTGTTCCTGTTGATTTGTGGTAATTGTTAATTTTTAGTGTTTGCTACAGGTCTTTAAACATTGGAAGTCAATATTTTATTTGTGATAGTCTTTTTTCAACTTGAGTCATACTGCAAAATAAAGAAAATGACTGGTGATCATACTATTACATCGAACATTACCGGGGGACATTATTTTATAGGGGGTAGTTTATTTCATTATATCCGCGAATTTTTCTTTCTCATAAATGCTCAGCACAGAATGAATGCTCGTATTTAAAGTATTTAGTTATATTTGGCGCAAATCGTTGAATTAACTGTGTATATTGTCAACAGTTTGTGTATGTTTTAAAACAGGATTCCGCGCCTTGATGTCCATTACCAACAGTGGGCGTTTACTTCATCAACTGTTTTATTGACTTCGAAATAGCTAATAGTTAGCAGAGTTAGTAAACGATGTAACACTGAGTTCGCTGCTAAAATTATTTCTTTCTCCGTGAAGAACAAATCGCTCATCTTATTTGAAATTAAATTGATACAACTAAAACTACACATTATACGAGGGTGCTTCAAAAAGTTCTGTCACTAGGCATATATCCTTTGAACTGGATATTACACTGAGATAAAGTCGTGTATTTATATTACTACTGGGTTCGCTCTCTTAAATTCCACAACAAAAATGAAAAATGTCCGCTTATTTATACCCCTGAATTACCTCCCCCTACCACACCTTTTGGATACTGGCGTCTCTGAAAATGTCCTTGTTACAAAACGTTGTAAAAATTATTTGAATAATTTTATGCTTTTAAATTTTCTTGTACGTCATCTGTTGTTATTCGCCCATAATCCATGAAAATGATTGTCGAGAATTCGAAAAGGTCTTGCTGCAAACCAGATATGAGTGAATGCATATCCCTTAATTTTAGCAGAAATAACACTGATTTTCTTCATTTTGTTTACGGAAATGTCATAATATCTTTTAAATGTCGAAATTATTCCCATAGTATTAATATGTTTTCATATTTGTTTACAAATCCTAGTCCTTCAGTGTTTAAATTTCATATTCAACACATTTATTGTAGAATGTTGTACAATGTTTAGTAAAAATATTGATCATCCAAAAACGCTATTTCAGAAGACTGCCCTTCCATTTAATGTCCATTTATCATTAAATTAATTTTACAAGGTAGTTTAAAATATTAATTTCTAAGACAATGCCTTTTCATCTACCATGCTTAAATTCAAAAACTTGTAATGCACAAATATAACTGGTAATGTATGAGAAATTTCAAAGGTCTTCGACAAGTACTTAAAGAGAAACAGGCATTTAAAAAAGTAACAATTAATATACCTGAAAAAACTCAGGACGAAAATGCATTAGTATGTATAAGTGATGTGAATTAAATGTTCCATAACTTTCGTCACACAAAAGATACAGCATTTATTATACCATCAATGGAATGGTATTAAAACTTTCTTTCATTTGGTATCAAACATCAACACTCACAATGAGCACATAATTGTTAAAACGCGTTAGTGACAGAACTTATTGAATGACCCTCGTAATAGATGAACAAAAACCTGGACATATGATTAAAATAGTATTTCATTCTTATGAAACCATCGTAACTTCGAATTATGTTGCATACTTGTATTTATTATTTAATATTGTAGTTGTAAGGTTGTTTTTTTATTTCGCAGTTGATTCTGCGTTCAAAGTTGAAAATCCTAATGATCATTTTTTTTGGACAATAAACGAAACACTTCGTGTTCTATTCGGCGTCCGTGGCCGAGTGGTTAACGTCTCTGACTTGAAATCACTTGCCCCTCACCGCTGTAGGTTCGATCCCTCAGGGGCCTAGGAATCTTTATGTGATGAAGCTATCCAGCTGGCTTGCGGAACGTCGGTGGTTCTACCCAGGTGCCCGCCCGTGCACGAAAATTGCCCGGAGGGGCACCTGGGGTCTTCCTCCACCAATGGAAGCTGGAAAGTCGCCATATGACCTTAGCTGTTGGTGCGACTATAAAATCCAATTCAATCAATTCAATCAATCTATTTCAACTTTAAAATAGTACTTAACCCGCACGCCCGGATCATTTCTTTATTGATAATACACAAATTGAATACTGTCTTAATGGTTTCTACCAAATGAATGCAATAGCATCAGAACAACGTAAATCGTTTTCTTTTCTTTAAATGAACAAGATAAACAACGTTGAAAGTTTAGATAAAAAATATTGCCTGGTAACGCATAGAAATGAGATTTAGTTGAAGTTCTCACAAAATTGGAAGAAAATCTATATGCGACAAAAGGCTTATCTTGCTTTAGCCAAACACCAAATGTCAGTTTCGCTTAGACTACAGTGCTACTTAACGAGAAATATGGATTGAGACTTCTTAAGAAATTTTAGATGCTGCGCCAAGTGAACTGATATGGCAGAATTTCATTAGTTTGGTAATGTTTTAGTTGTGAAGTTTAGCTGTCGGCACTTATTAGGCGATATACGTCAAGGTTAGAAAGTACATTATAAAACACTTTGTTTTGATGACTAACTAACATTTAAATTAAACTGATTAATTCTTTAATGCCTATTTTGGCATGTCGTACACTGGGACATGCTGAACTTGGCGCATAGTGTATTTCGGATGTTATAGGAGAATAACGTGGCTGTGTTCATAAATAAAAAATGAGTTTACTTCATAAATCTAGAGCGGGATGGAAGGGATATAAATATGGAAATGTGGCACCATGTAGACCCGACGAAACTCAATTTCAACGGTCACCTTCACGTGCATCTGAACGTAAGTTGTTAATATGGCGGTAACCGTTATGGTTGTTTTGTTTTCTAACGTATTTTTTCAAATTTTGTTTATAGCTTACTGATCCTTACAATGTGTATTGACAAAAATGCAACTTTTAATTAACCAGATTGTGTTATTTCATGTTATATAAAAATCCAATGATTTTTATGACACGTGTCAACCATGTGATCACGCTAACGAAGAACGTACATGTACAGCCTTTCAAACCGCTTCGGTGACAAAATATTTGATAAAAAAAACAAATATTTAAGCAGGTTAAGAGACCTATAGTGACAAAGTAGCGTACCAGTGTGACGCATGTGTCAGCGATACGTCATTTCACATTCGTTTTGATATTTCATAATAATGGAGACTAACAGAACAATAAATGTCGTTGATTGAAAGACTATTTATTGAATCATTGTTGAAACAAATCAGTTTTTTCGGGGGTTTTACCGATTCCGTCATTTTGCATGTTTTGAACACTGATTATTGGTGTGTAACTATTTATAAGAGACAAACTAACATTCTATCTTGATAGTTAAACTGAAAGCAGGCTTGCTTATATTTTTAATCATACAACTTTGATGTAAGCTTATTGTATACAATACACATACATAATACATTACAACATAATTAGCGAGGGAAACAAAATATGTCCTTATAATTAAAATAGTGTGTCCACCTTGTTCACAATGGAAATGCGGGAGTCTGTTTGAACGAAATGAGAAAGTCTTGACATATATATGCAGAGTTATGAAGAAACTCATTTTGATAAGGGCAGTGTGAATTACACGTAATAAATAACATCCCAAGACATGGCATAATTGACGTAGATATATTATCACATCAAAAAAAACTGTTACATCAGGAACCATCTGTGTTATAGTGCTCTTGGCACTAAATGGAATTTTCGTGCTTCATCTTACGCAAATTATAAGATAGTTGAAAGATGGCCCTCATTATTTCTGTTGAAGCTGACTAAAAATCGCATATTTCAAAATTCTAAATAATGTGTTCGTTTTTTACTGCTAAGTTATAGTAAAGCTGACGAGATAATTAACGGCTGACGAGATGATTTGTTAACACATAAATCTAGACAGTATTTCATCTGCACAGCCAAATAATTGATAACGTGTTTGATTGTCATTATATAATTAAAATAAAATGCATGTTGCTGGGGAAAATATGTACACTCAATTGCCTCGATGCCAAAGTTCTGTAACTTACTGCTGCAAACATGAGCGTACTTTGGGCGTTAACGTCTTTAACACTTGAAAGCTACAGACCCTTTATTTAACTCGCTTTCTTCTTTGTAGGCATGTCTTTATTTGTGCTTATATTCACTAGCGCATAGCAAAATCTGGTATTTAAGCGATCAAATTTAACGCAGGGCATCATTTTAAATAACACGCTTGGATCTGGATAATCTTCTGGTTACATATAAACTTCTTTTGAAGTATTATTATGCTCAGGTAGCACTCCAAAAACTTCCTTCTCCTTTAACAGTCGTCTGCTCCTCGGGGTCTTGCCATCTTGGACTTGCGGAGATATATAAAAGTCTTATATCATACTTTTAATAAACTGTTGAAAAGTTTGCCAAAAGGCATTGTGCCATAGGGCGAGGGTTAATAAAAAGTACAGTAGTAGCAGGACATATTTTACTTTCTTGACATCGAGCGTGCACATCTTATCTGTACACAGGTAGCATAATGAATTACAAGAAAAAATAGTTGCCTCTTTCGTGATTCTAACACACAACCTTCAATTTTAAGTCCAACATGCTTACCACTGAGCTATGGCGAATTGTTGCGAATATTGTAAATTTAGTAACATATATTATGATGCAAAATAACATACTTGAACGACCCTCAAGATGTATCAGTAAATATGCGACGTTGAGTTATGACGTCAATAACGTGTTGGTGACGTCGACGTCATCCGACGATAACGCTAAATAATGCGAATAATTCTGGTTAAAAGTATACATAATCTGATTTAAAACTGTAATAAATATATTATTTAGCTGTTGTGATCGATTATAGGGAAATCCTTCACTCGATGGTAGGAGTGTGTTGTTTTTTTCACGCTTACGCTCGTTCGTGAAAAGAACCACACGCCTATCATCTTGTGAAGGATTTCCCCATAATCGATCCCAGCAGTTAAATAATCTCTATTTATCAATATAACTAAGATTCCGTCTCAAACTTTAGTCTAGATTTTTTATTTAGCAGATGGTAGGTTTGTGCGGGTATGTGTGCTATAGTTATTACATAATGACTAGTAATTGTTAGAAATGCTACTACATAACAACAAGATTCCGTGTAGTGGTAAAACTTTCATGTTGCAAATAAAACTGCAAGGTTACTTGTAAAATCACGTTCTGGGCAGTTCTATTACGAAGGATAGATAAAATGTGATATGTTACACATCGATTTCTGGCCTATATGCCGACTTTTTGTAAAATCACGTTCTGGGCAGTTCTATTACGAAGGATAGATAAAATGTGATATGTTACACATCGATTTCAATGCCTATATGCCGACTTTTTGACCGTTCGTCGCAATAAAAACTTCACCTGTGACATTCATAATCATGAGTTAGTATCAGTTTAAGTATAGGTATAAGTATTGCCCCCACCCCTCCCCCCCCCCCCCCCACACCACCACACACACCTGAATCCGACCCTGCAGTTGTAACACCACTATTCCGAAATTGTTTCATTAGCAGCATCATTACTGAGTGTCCTACACCTAATATGTGGTTGATGTGATTAATTCTCTTATTATTGCTTCTCTCCAGATGTTTACTGAATGTTTTGGGATGCGTAGTTAATCATGTTGTTAATACGGTTAATACTGCTCAACTCTAAATCCTTACTGAATATATTACAAAGCCTGAAAAGGCACGCCATAATCCGTAAATTTTACACCAGTTTCTAGAACTTCCAGCGAGGATACAAATAATACAGAACCACATAGAAACTAATACATTTACCTATTTTTGGTTTGATTGATTGAAAAAAAAAAACATCAATCTCATCCACTGAGTGCGCTCTGCGGCCCTCCGAGGTTACTGTAAATCATGAAAAGGAAATCCGGGGTTGGAATAGAATCGTATGGCCCGTTTGGGGTCTTTAACATGACACAGGTCTGTGTGGAAGAAGATATGAAACGCCTAATTTATAAATATCATATGAAACGTTTTATATGATAATTATATGTGGCTCCTTGTATATAAGAATCTTATGAGACTGCAAGTATATACTTATTATATATGACACCGTTGCCTATGTGTATTTTCCGTGGCAGATACCCAGCTCGACCTTATATTGAAATGACTCTTAACTAAAGAAATATCAAAAGATCGGACAGGGAAAGTAGCATTCAAGGAGGGCAGTCAACCACAAAACACAAAACAGAAACAAAAAGGAAGGCAAAAGTAATAATAAATGCAAACGACATCACAAACACAAAAGGGTTGACAATAGGGCTACCGCCTTGGAACGGTCAGTGGCAAAGTAGGCTAAACCAATGGTTTGAAATAAATATATATATATATATATAAGGGTGAGAAAATACATACATCTACAAAATACCTTTCAAAAAATATATATATAGGATCCGGCACCTTTCATTGTCACTGTCTCAATATAGCTGTGTGTGGGTGAATGCTTAAATGTGGCCCACTCATATGAGCTATAATTGTATGTATGTATGCGTCTATATGTTAATTGTGCCTCCAGACGAGTGTGTTATGATGTAGAGATACAGTTAATCAACGTGTGTTGCAGCTACCTTTTTTAAAGAGTGAATGCATACGCTTGATTTCTGTGTATCTCGTCATAGCTAGGCGCCTTGCCGTAGTTCGTCCGAAGGTTGTCTGTCCTTGGTAGTTCACAAATATTTCTCCCTATATATAATTCTGCCTTGTGAACGTGAATCTCTTACGAAATCCCAATTTCGAAAGTTGACGTACAGAGTTCAAATTCTCTCCCTTTATTATATTTACTGAATTCACTGTATCCCCAAAAACCGGCACCTTTCATTGTCACTGTCTCAATATAGCTGAGTGTGGTTGAATGCTTAAATGTGGCCCATTCATATGAGCTATAATTGTATGTATGTATGCGTCTATATGTTAATTGTGCCTCCAGACGAGTTTGTTATGATGTAGAGATACATTTCATTAACGTGTGTTGCAGCTACCTTTTTTAAGGAGTGAATGCATACGCTTGATTTCTGTGTATCTCATCATAGCTAGGCGCCCTGCCGTAGTTCGTCCGAAGGTTGTCTGTCCTTGGTAGTTCACAAATATTTCTCCCTATATATATATGTTCTCCACATTTTGCCACAATTATATTGTTTTAGACTGAATTATTTATCTCAGTTTTTAAATGAATAGGTATGTGTTTAACGGGTTGCTATCTGGCCTGGTGCACTGACAATGTATTGCACTATGTGCAGCTTTTAGTGGACTATGTAAGGCCTTTTGCAAACATTGAACACAGCGCTACAATTTTAGTCATCAGGCGTCTCGTCACGTTGGATAACCTTAATTAGTTTCCTTTAGTGTCTACTTGACTAGCGACAAAGACAATGTTAAAATAGACAAAAATATAATGTATGGGTTCGCCCTGGTATTTTATTACTTCTGGCGATGATAAATACATTAGCCCGTCCAAGCACTTTACCGAAGTAATCTTTATGGCATTAAACGAATACGTTCCGAATATAACATTCAAGTTGACAGCTTTTCAGTCTTAAGTAAACAAATCAATATCGTCCTATTACATGGGGAGTCTGAGACATTGATCAAGCAGCATCAATCGTCATCAATCATCGCGAATAACTAGCTTGCTTTGCAAACAATATGGTCAAATATGATGTTTGAAATCACGTCAGACAAATGCACAGATATTGATAGTGCGTAATGAAGAAAACTGATTTTAATTTATTGGATAAATTAATACAATTGGTTAATTTGTTAAAATAGTTCATACCTATTTAGATAGAAGCTTTAAGGTAAGAAACCATGATTAGTGCTAAAATAGTTGATACTAAAACTTATAATGGTATTGTTTTGTATACGTTTTTTATTTATATTTATTTTTTGTTTATTGATTTGCATATATTTACAAGTGCGCAGTATTTGCGATAAAACAGTTCTACCGAGCTCAAAACATTGGTCCAAGACGTATGATTGATAAGGCCTCTGACATACAGCACTTACAACCGTCAGGGAAAGCGACAACGTGGCCAAATGGTTAACGACGTTGCGTTGTAAACCTTCGCCTGTTACCGCTGCTGGTTCGAAGTGTTATAATTCATTTGAAGGTATCTATGCCAAAATAATTGCTACTTAATCGGCACCCGATTCCCGCGACCGAAGGACTGTCCCTATTCTAACATTACAATGTAGACATAAGCGTTGGATATGTAGCCATGCCTTAATTTGAATTTAAATGATATGTTCCGTCCTGTTCACACACCATACATGGTTATATCGGGACAGCAAACTTTGAAGCAAATGAGATGAATAATAATGTTTTCCACCAGACATGTCTCATCCAGGGAGAGAACCAGATGCAGATGCCAGTAGCTCTAAAGCCAATGTCATATCCACTGAGCTATACCGTTTTACCAAAATTAAGGTCATGGATCCTAAGTTATTGCATACGCATTTACAAGCTCCGTTTACTTTCGATCGTACTGACGTGTAGTAGAGTTATAGTGGGTGTGTACTGTATACTCGTTAGTGATTGGTGCAATTTTCAGTTCATGTCAAAGAAAGTATGGTATGTGATGTAAACAATGTTGATTCGTATGCAATACAAATTGTTAGGGTTAGTTGATTAGATTTCTAAACTCGCGCACTGTTAATACGCGAAATAACTCGTGCCTAACAATTGTTCTGATGATTCAGTTTGTGAAACACGCATTGCTAAAATACACCACTGAAGCAAGTTTGTTTAAAGTATCTAAATGTTTGCAGAGAGGACATATATACATATTAAACAGTATAACTCATCATTCCACATTACAACCTGTAACCTAATTTTAGTAAGCAACACTCTACTTTGAGAAATATAATTGTACTAAGTTGTATTAACATATCTCAAACCATTCCAAATTCCTAGAGCCGACACGAGCAAACGAACACTGCCTATAATGGTATATTGGTCGTTGAACCCCACCTTTGTGATTTGCTCTTATTAAACATCTTATTATAATTTTGATCGTTAGTCAACATCTTAATTTTTTTCTTTGCTTTGTTTATCAGCTAAATTAAAACTAAAATATAAATATATTTGCGTATGCTTCTGGATGGTGTGAAGTTAATTTTGAATGACGACCAAAATTATCGTAATATGCCTGATGAACCGGACTCCTGATGTTTTAACACAACATAATTACTTAAAAAATGCAAACGTTATTTCAATTGGATTACCCTGTGGTTAATGTAGTATTACGTTCGAACCAACATTGACCTTGAACTTTGAGATGCGGACCTGATTTCATTATCGGCATACCGTCTAGTTTATATACAAGTATACTTATTGTTAAAATAACTGAAAAATATAATGCAATTTAAATGACTTGTTCATGTTATCAACACATCTCTAGTTGTAGACCAACTACAATAAACATTATGAGGAGGGATGTTAAGCTGTTATTGGCGAAATCTACATTGTGTTATAAGTTACTGTGAAACAATATTGTTTTATCTGTTATCGGTTAAGTAATAGATAGAGTATGGTTTCACTGAGATGGTTAATTTAAACATCGAGATGGGCATCCAACGGGATGAAACCATACTCATTGTTTGTAGCATGTCCATTTCAGCTCTATTTGAGTTATTCTCACAGTTATTCTCACTGTTATTCTGACAGGTCTTATTTCCAATTAAACGATTTACACGTGTTTAAAATTGTCTCCACCTTCCCATACACATCCGCCATCCTCAGCCCACATATCGTAAATTTGATGTTATTTAATGTTAACTGTTTTTAGCATTTTTAATTATTTGTTGTCTGTTATCATCATATTTAGTTATCGCACACACCCATGCCTCCTCCTCCAACCTCCACATTTTCATTTATATGTGTTAGAAAGAAACGAAGAAAAGTTGGATATAAAGGCCAAAGACACATTTGAATACTTTTGGTTTGGTTTATGGAAATATATAGAACATCGCCCTCTAAGTCGAGATGTAAACATACAAAATGATAAAACTTTACATAGCTAATTAACAGAGGAAGACATCAAAGCAATAAGACTAACTTTTAGAAAGATGATATCAAATATTTCCGTGGATTTGATTACATGATATTAACTAATGTTATCGTTGTGTTGATATGTTAAGTAACTGTGGTTCAAATATTCAGTAGCCGTGTATAATCTAGTCGTCAAGTGAATGTAAATACATCTAGACATATTTATTCATTGACACACCCTCTCGTTAATGAATATATTTTTCCAGATATATATATACATATGTCTAAATGTATTATATCATTTGGCTACTAATTATTACAAGGACATGGTCGGTCAATGAATACATGTGTCTAGAGGTATACACATTAACTATTAATTATGTATGGTGAAGGAGGTGTTCAATGAATGCATTTGTCTAGAGATACATGCATATGTCAATATATATATATATATATATATATATATAGGGAGAAACATTTGTGAACTACCAAGGACAAACAACCTTCGGACGAACTACGGCAGGGCGCCTAGCTATGACGAGATACACAGAAATCAGGCATGTGAATTCACTCCTTATAAAAGGTAGTTGCAACACACGTTGATGAACTGTATCTCTACATCATAACACGCTCGCCTGGAGGCACAATTAACATATAGACGCATACATACATACAATTATAGCTCATATGAGTGGGCCACATTTAAGCGTTCAACCACACACAGCTATATTGAGACAGTGACAATGAAAGGTGCCGGATCTTTGGGATACTGTGAATTCGGTATATATAATATAATATAATAAAGGGAGAGAATTAGAACTCACTACGGCAACTTTCTAAATTGGGATCTCGTGAGAGATTCACGTTCACAAGGCAGAATTATATATAGGGAGAAACATTTGTGAACTACCAAGGACAGACAACCTTCGGACGAACTACGGCAGGGCGCCTAGCTATGACGAGATACACAGAAATCAGGCATGTGAATTCACTCCTTATAAAAGGTAGTTGCAACACACGTTGATGAACTGTATCTCTACATCTATATATATATATATGTATATACAAACTGGCTACTAATTATTACAACGGGAAGGTGGGCCAATGAATACATATTTCTAAAAATATATTGATTGACCTCCCATTATTACGAGGCTTCCTTCACCTTTTAATAATTAGTAGTTAATGTAGATATCTCGTAATAATAATTTGTCAATGTATATACATTACGAAATATGTATTCATTGGGTCTCCCTGTAATATTGAATAGCCAATGTATCCCTGGACAAATGTATTCATTGACCCATCCATTACTCATAATAATTACCAGCCAATGTATATACCTCCAGACATACGTGTTCCTTAACCCTTACCGATATGATTTTGTTGCAGCAACGTTTCTGCAATGTCGCGGCAACATAAACTGTTGTAAAAGTTGTGGTGACATTCTGGCGACAAAGGTGGCAGCACAGGTTGAATATTTTTTAAACCATTGGAGTTACCTCCCTTGCAAATTTAAATTAAAAAATTGACAATGAATACATGTTAATATGTCTGCTGTTATTCAAGTTAGGTAAGTCATTGGTTTTAAATAAATATTTTTGTTGTACAGTGAAGAAAGGCAGTACTATATATTAATGTGATTTGGTATTATATTCAGTAGTATGACTCAGGTTTGCGATGTGTTTTCGCGGTTACATTTTGTAATTGTATTTTAATCGTTCTTTACTTTAAAAATTGGCATTCATATTTTTTTTAAACTTCTTTATATAGTAACCAACGGCTCGTCGGCTATTTTCATCACTTTTGACAAATCTTCCGTCTGAACATCTATCAACAATTGCTTTAAACACTATCTCCTCCGAATGGGCCTCTTGCTTTTAAGCAATACCGTGTTTTGGTTTTTAAGATGTTTTACTGGTAGCTTCTAGTTCTCGGAGTGGGGTGGTTATATTTAACAAACATAACCAGTCATATGATATTTTGCAATACTTTGAACGCTTCAACAACACGAGGCCGCATGTTTAAGAGAAACATGTCTCCATCACGAATGTGCAGGAAGTAATTAAGTGTTAACCTTATCTGAACGTAAGTAATGTTCCTACGTCCGTCTCTTCCAAAATGTTTAATTTCAGGAATGTTGTCAAAATGTCGCCAGAGAAGCAGAGACGTTGCAAGAAAATCTTTCTTGAATGTCTCCAGAAACTAAATTACATACGAAAAGCGATACTGTTGCAACAATGCAGCAACATGTCGCCGGAATATATTTCAATTTCAGGAATTTTGACACAATGTCGCCAGAACATCGTACGGCAATATTGCAGCAACGTTTCAAGAAAATCTTTCAGGAATGTTGCCAGGAACCATTTTGCATACGAAAACCGATATTGTTGCAACGTTGCTGCAACATGTCGCCTTGTATTTTGGGAATGGAGCCCACCATGTCCTCATGATAATTAGAAATTAATGTATATATCTCTAGACATATATATGAATTCCTCTCTGTGAAAAAAAGCCATTAATTGTACTTGGATATGTATATGCATATTCAGCTCAAGTTTATGTTGATGCGTTTAAAACCCAAATTCTATTGTGCCATTGCCGACGGCTATAATGCTACAGACTGCTAATACAAATTCGACACATTATAACAGTTTCCAGGAAGTAAATAAGGTTAATTCCAACTGCGTGGTCCTATTAATTACTTCCTAGTGTCGTTTTATGTAACTGCTGTCTCAGTAATTAATATGGATGCTAAGCAAATCGATAAGGATGAAACTCGATAACCGCTGTATTATAACTGTCCCTAGAACGAACTTGAAACGAGACGTGTTTCTTATTATCTTGTCCAGTAAGTTTGAATATTCATACGCAGTGAAAGGAAAACATAAAACTTAAACATTAATATTTGTCTCAGTATATTATAATGCATAATACATACGCCGATTTGAAAAGCCATTATTCCATGCAATGTTCAAATTGTTGCAAACAAATAAAACTAAAAATAACCCATTTTCTTCCCAATAAAACGTTACAGTGTAAATAAAGATATCCCAGCCAGGTTCTCTAACAAACAAGGCGGCATTAATAGGCAATATAAGTATTGTTCATACATGATTATGTATATAAAATATAAAACAACAAAGGCCTAGAAAAAAATGCCTAGAAAGACACAAAGCAGGTACACAATGACTTGGCAGAAGCCAGAGCAACAAAAGAACAAACTGTTTAGGGTACAACAAAACAAAAATTTAAGACAAATAAACGCTAATCAAAGATTGTCAAACAAAAAATAGTGGCCAACTGTAAATGTTAAACTAATTATGATAATTTGTTTAACATGGTTAATACATATTGATTATGACCAAGGATCTAAAGAAGTTAGAAGCTAACGAAGTTTGTAAATCAAATCACCATAGAAGTCAGGTTGTGATAGTCCTTGTCGCAGATGAGTTCTTATTAATAAATTATATTTGGGTTTTAAAGGTAGACGAAAATAACATTTTACAAAGGTTTTTCGAAGATTATGGTAAAGGTAGCCCAAATGGAGTAGCTTTTTAGCCTCGAAAATTTTACGAATATTAAAATTCTCAATACGACAACAAGCTCTAAAATGAAAAAGTTGAGAAACGTAGACTCCCTAATATGTAGATGTGGGAACATTTTTATCTAAATGGGGATACTAATAAACACTATCAAAATAAAAATCATCTCTCTTGTCATATATTTTACTAATTATTTCACCATTTTCAATAGAGAAATGTAAATTAAGAAAAGAAGCGAATGTATCAGATATGTTAGCTTTGTTGAGTTAAAGTTCTTTAGAAAAGATAGTATTAACTACGAGAAAAGAAAGGAGTGTCAATGTTCAATATGTCATCCAGATAGGTGTCATTAAAGGCTGCAGTTACATCTGCCTGAGTATCGGATGAAATATTTTGCGACATGATGTACACAGTTCGTACCCATAGGAATACCAAACAATTGTCTATAAACGGTAGTTCCATATCTGACGAAAATATTATCTAATCGGAAAATGAGTGCTTCACAATCCACTTAGTGTAATTGTCTAAACTGCCGTTAGTAAACAGCGCTTAAATATTGATACAGGTCAAAAAATGTAGCTTTTTATCCAGCAATCTTATCCATACCTAACTCTTTCAAACATACCAGCCGACATTTCCTCTTAACATAACAAGAACGCTATGGGCCAATCATTCCTTCTGAATCGCAAGAGATATAAACAATAGGATGTTTGACATGGTGATCGGAGTGACATGTAGCTGGTCTTAAAGCTACAGAGTCTCTGTATCAATCGATTTCGTCTTTGTAGGCGTGTCCTTATTTGCAACTTCATGTTCACGAACTCATGTCGAAATCGGGTATTTAATCGAGCAAATCTAGCGCAGGAAATCATTTACTGTATATACATCGACAAGTGCACATCGTACCTATACACAGGTAACAGTATTGTTTACAGAAAAGAAGTTAGCCTCTTTCAGGGCTCGAACTCACGACCTTCTGATTTCAAGTTAGGTGCTCTATCCACTGAACAATAACGGTACTTGAAAAACTAGTATACTAAGTACCATTTATTATACTTCGCCTCAGAACAACCATATCTCGAATTGTTATTTAGCGCTTGGTGTGGTAATTAATGTGTGTGCGCTAAAAAAATGACATTGAAACAATAATAGCTATATTTCTCTGATAAATCCTGATATATCCCGTTTATCATGAAATATATCTCGGTCTTATACAACAGTAGAACAGGAAACGTGTTTTATGGAGATTTTGAAACATTCTTTGAAAATATATTTTTTTAAGTAATAAAAAAAGAAAGATATAAAAATCGGATGGGGAAAGTAGATTCAACGACGACAGTCAACCACAAAACACAAAAGCAAACACGTAAACAGACAAACGAGAAGCAAAAAGTAATAAAAAATACAAACGACGTCACAGACACGAAAGTGTTGACAATAGGGCTTCCGCCTTGGAACGGTCAGTGGCCAAACAGTCGCATATCATCAATAAAGTCGCATATCATCAAACGTTAACGTAGAGACAGATCCAAAGAAAAGCCTTTGCCATCAAAACACAAGAAACAGTGTTGTTTTACTTTTGCATTTTACTCTCATAGCTCAAATGTTTTGGAAAGTCCCTATTTGTAAAAAAAACAACGTTATACTGTATATTCAATATAATCGTGTGTATTGTTTTGCATTACTTTATATATAACATACTTCAGATGTATTTTTGTCATGCAGCTAAATATATATTGAAAAACAAGTTATCAAATAATCGTCTTAAAACCCAAATTTATTCGCTAGGGCAAATGTCAAATGAACAATGTTATAGACAGGGGAAATGTCAAATCAACAATGTTATAGCCAGGGGGCAATGTCAAATGAACGGTATAGCCTGCTGTTAATTGTTTTCTAGTTTATATTCGTGTATAAATACAAACAGTATAAGTTCAATGTTAAAACATTGGGCATTTGCTCAAATATCGTTAAACAATGTCCAAAAAATACTTCATAGTTAAATTGACATAATCGACGAAAAACAGCTGATTATCGGTGATATCAAATGTGTGGGTTGACAGTTTTTAACTTGAGTTTGTATTTAGAAAACTAGAGCTGAATGGTTATCACTGTTGGTTTCCAGCAAACTGTTCTCAGTGTGCGTGTGTTTAGATGCATCTGTCAATTGACCAAATACACATTCGTGAAGTCAAAGTAAATATAAAAGTCGAACAGGAAATATAACATTCGAGGACCACAGTCAACCACAAACACGCACAGAAACAAATAACAACTACAAATATGAATAAAAGGCAAGCTATGACATCACAAACATAAAAGGTTTGTCAGTAGGGTTACCGCCTTCGAACGGTCAGTGGCAAACAAGGTCTAGGGTGCACCAAACTATCACTATTACGCTATTGTGATTCCAATAAATAGGGACACTGTAAATAAATATAAATCCCGCCAGGTTATATTTTCTAACAAACAAGTTCTGTTTTGTGCAGGTAAATTAAGTTACCGCGTATATTACACCAATGGCCACACTTGTGTTTACGTTACTATGAGGAAAGCAACATTATGGACAGGCGCGAGAAGCAACACGTTTTGCTCTATGCATATAATGTTCAATGAATGAACTCTGTCAAAATGCATTTCAACTCTCACACGTTAAACATGAATTATTACGCAACTAGGTTCGATGACAGTTCTTCCATAGTAATGACAAGTATTTCAGGGGGCGTTAGTTTTGCTTTGTGACGAATGAAATTGTCATGCATTATTTATTTGATAGTTATATGTATACCATTTTCATAAAAATAGAATTGTCACAGATGAATGGCAAAATGCCACAAATGAATGATAAATATCACATCGAAAATACATTTTCTAAGGAAACGTTTTCAGCTTAGAAAATAAATAATTTAATTGTGTAAATATCGACCTTCGGTTAAGTAAGCGCTGTTTTATAGATGAGAATAGGAGGATGACGAATGGATCACTAACAGACGTTAGTGACGCTTTCGATTTTTAATAACACCAAGATTAAACTGGCAATATGGTACTCGTTGTAGCATTGTGACAGTTGTTCAATGTTTATGTCTATATTTCTACAGGCATAGAATTACCCGCAATATTGTCACAATATACTTAATGAAATATTGCAAACATGATATATTTTGGTTAAGAGTTCTATATACTAATCTTCTTCTTCTCATCTTCTCGCGATATGATCCAAAACCTTGGTGTAAATTGTTATCATATTTGTAGAAATTAGAAACTGTTGAATCTAAAATAGACAAAACAGATGCTCCGTACCATTTTAAAAGAAAACCATTACGTGGTCAAAGTATTAACTTTCATACCCCATCCAACCCCTTTTCCAAGAAGCGAAAACGGGATTGGCTGGGGTATGCAATAAAACCTTGATTTCGGCTTAAAAGCTTGCATATTGTAAAATTAAAACATTGTATAGGTAACTTTAAACAGGTTATCACATTTTTTTCAGTAAAAACATATTGTTAAACGTGTTTTATTGTCGAAATATCCGCTATAAAATCCTGCTAATATAAACGTTTCCATGCTTAATGAAACTAAGGCAAGACCACGTAATGGATTGCCTGAGAGGGAAATATATTTAATGCAGACATTTTATAATACAATCACAACAGAATTGGCTCGATACAGATTCTTGTATTTGCGTTTGCTACACCTCATCATAGCGGTTTCTATTCGTTGCTATTCCCGAACATTGATATGTACTTGACCTATACAATTCGAATCGAATTGGATTGGATTGTATAGTCGCTCCAACAGCTATGGGCATATGGCGACTTTTCCAGCTTCCATTGTTGGAGAAAACCCCGAGGTGGACCTCCAGGCACTCTTCGTGCACTGGCGGCCACCTTGGTAGAACCACCGACGTCCCACAAGCCAGCTGGATAACTTCTTCACATAAAGATTCCTATGCTCATCAGGCACCAAACCCACAGTGGCGAAGGACATGTCTATTTAGTTTAAATATATGAATAAACACAATCAGGCTTCTTGTGTAAGATAAAGTGAATAACAATCTAAACCTGTAAAAAATAACTTTGACTTCGGACCACATGGTTTGATGTGAGAGATCTCAACATGGTTGTAAAAGGTATTGCGTAAACCTTATAATATTATATAAATTAAACGATAAACCGTTACAAGTCACCTGAGTATTTCATCTAGTTATACAATGCAAAGTGAAGAGACGTAGGGTATAGGTATGGTATTATCTTTGCGGCATTTCGGCGAGACATGAACCTTTGTTTTCACTTTGACACCGTGAGATACTTTCTTTTGTTTTAAGAGGGTGTCTTCTGTTCCTATGGTAAATGGCATTATCTTTTGTCATAACCGAGTAGGATCGCTCGTTATGATTTTTAATTAGGACAGTAAGTTTCCACAATTTGTTGGATTGTTGAATTCCTACTGTGTCTCCATTTGACAAGAGGTTGAGAGATTTTGAATTCATGTCTTGTAATTAATGTCCCATGAGAGTGCAAATTAACCAATTGCTTTGGAGCTATAGCAGGGTCCACTGTCCGAGTTTATACATTTTGGCACGCCTAAGCGCGAGAATACTGACTTCATGTGATGTATGGCAGTGCTACTCTTTAAGTTTATAATCTGAACAACTTCTATTTTGACCTTGAGGAATGACTATCTTTTTCCCTTTCATGATTAACCCATTAACAACTGACAATTGATCACGGACATTCCAGTAATTTAAGAGTATGAGAGTGGACCTTTGGAAACGACCGAACACGACACATGCGAAATATTGCAGTCAGTCTCGGTTTGATTGTTGATTCGTGCGGGACATTGTTTTCTTGGATGGGGGCCAAGCTTGGACAATCACTGAGGCAATTTAATTGCGAATCTTGCTCAGTTTGAGTCTTTATTTCTTCTATTTTACGATCACTCACAGGTAAACCGGACAGTACAGTGTGCATATGTAAATCCATACCTTCGGACAAGTCGGAGAACTTGTCAGAAAGTGGCTTACGTGACAGTGTGTCGGCGACAGGTATGCTCTTACCAGGAAGGTGATTTAGGTTAAGGTCATAGCGTTGCAACTGAAGCATCATGCGCTGCAAGCGATGGGGTGCTGCGCATAGAGGTTTCTTCATGATAGAAACGAGTGGCAGTTTGCACTTCTGGAATTTGCACTTCATCTCTGCGCGCATAAACCTATTGGTGAAAGCGTTTGCAACCTCAAAGTATTGCGAACATTTCCTTCTCTATTTATGCATTGTTATCTCTGTCTCCGTCGGGGATTTGGATGCATAAGCAATTAGCTTATTGACTTGCGGGAGGGTCGCTCCTAGTCCAAATTTTGAAGCGTCAACCGGTAATGTCAGCGGTTTTGTCATATCATAATATGACAAAACAGGTCCTGGTGGCCTCGTAAGGATTTCCTTGACTTTTTGAAAGGCGTTTGCTTGGGGTTCGTTCCATGGAAATTCTACATGCTTGACTAACAAAGCGCGTAAGGGGCTTGTGACCTCGGCTAAGCTAAGTGCGAATTTTCACAGACAAATTATCATGCCAAGAACGGTTTTGAGCTCTGATCGCGGCTGATTCACGGCTGATCCATGTCGTAAATGGCGGACACCTTCGAGGGGTTTGAGTCCGTTGGACGTCAGTATGTGTCCAAAGTATTGAACCTCTGTGACACCAACAACTGGGAGGCATGCCCTTATCAAGGGAGTACACTAAATCAGTCCAAAGTCAATGCATGACCGTAAACCTAGAATTGCTGGTGACTTTGTCTCTACAATGTAAAAGTCAGTAGTACGCATGTACTCATCGTACTTGCACGGAAGGGAGCAGTGACCCACTGTCTTAAGTTTACTGCCCGTTATATGCCGTTTTATGCCGATATATGCAGTCATCTCTACTGGTGCTTTTTTAGGAGCATGACTACACCTAGTGTGTTATAAATATTTAGTGGTATAATATTAACTTGTGCACCTGTGTCCAGCTTAAACTGAATAGAGCTTTTGCTTACCTCAATTGCCACAAATGCCTGATTATTCCTAATGCACAGAGTCAATGTTATATTCCGAATTCGCGAGATTGTCAGACATTTCGTTCACTTAGTTAGATCGACACATCTTGGAGAAATGGTTCCATTTCTTGCAATTGTTACATTGTTTTCTGTGTGCAGGGCACTTGTTTTTAGTATGCGTATATTTTTAGTATGCGTATCATTGAACTGACAGTCAATAGCCAACAATTTCAACTGAGTTATGAATTGGTACACTGTGTTGCTTCCTTGGACTTCATTGTTAAATTTGAAGCGAGCAAACACCGGATTTAGCTTCGGCTGGACGTGCCTGGCAAATCGCTCACAAAGTGGGGTTAGGCGTTTTGCCTCCTAGTCGGGTATTGTCCAGGTATTAAAAATGTCTCTACCGGTATCATCAATCCATAAAAGGAGCTACCTGATTTTCACTTCCTCTGACTTTTGCTTTAAAGCAAAAATTAAATCACAATGTTGTTTGAATGTTTTCCGGCTTGCTGGTATGTTTTTCGATTCCCAGTCCATGTGGGGTGTCGGAATTCCAGACAGATCCATAATAGTAATGTTATAATATTCAAACTGAATGTCCACACATTGTAATACCGTCTTTTAAAATTAAATTCCAACAATTTGTGTTTGATGGTTAAATCCTAATTCTGACACCATGTTATGTTATAGCTATAGTCTTAACAGTGTAAATTTAGGACTATAAATAACTAAGAACGACCAACGTGTTCTAACTAATAATCTGTAGTTACGATGTTATTCATTGTAATACAAAACAGGGAACTGACCAGCAGTAGTCAGTGTTCAAGACTGGAGAGCGTGGTAAGAGAGTGTCTGTTATAAGACGACATATGATAATACAACAGGTGCCATTACGTTTGATTGCAGTGGTTTCTATAGAATCATTTTTCTCATTTTAAACATGAAAAAATGGTGTTATTCCATTCTGTATAAGATGATGAGACCCGCAGAAAAATCGTTTGTTTGACCTAAACATATTTAAACATAAAAGCAGGTTTTCCATTGTCTACATTTAGTTTTACTTTTGTCTAAAAACAATAAAGAAGTTTTGTATTAAGTACAGCTAAATTATTAACTTTTTTTTTTCATTAAGTAAAGTACAAATTGCATAGCATCATCCTCGATACTATTCCATTTAGCAGTGCTATACAAAGAAACAACATAATCCGGCCTCAATTTATATACCTACACTAATTGGTCACGGAGAATAATAGCATTCAATACACAAGCTTTCTTTGTCTTTTCTATGACCAGGTAGAGATGGAGAATATGTCCTTAAATTATATCAGAACAGAATAGAATAGAACAGAACATATTATTATTCACTTAAACTTTACAGTTGTTCGCGATACACAAAAGCATACATACACATTCAGTATAGTTGAATCAACACTTCCAGTTTAAGCGGCCAGGTCAAAGGTTATAGGGGAAAACCCGCATACATATTGAAAATTTCAACATGTAAATACAGTACGGCGTAATGACTACGGAGATTATAAACGCGATAACGGCAAATAAATGTGAAAACTAAACGCCCAGTTACATACAAGTACTTCTTTTTTTGTTCTTACTATACCCAGTCTCATTTCGAAATTCTTTAATGAATTAGTGACATATTTTAACAACGATTGCGACCGTAGTAACTTTCTGTTTTACCGGCGTTGGAAACGAAAATACCCGCTCCGCGAAAATTCAAATACATTGATTTTAAAATTGTTATTGAGTATATTGCTGGTCAAAACAATTACTTTTATTGAAATGGTATAGTTTTACTAAAAGAACAAAACATTTTTAATTGGAAAATACATCAAAATTCAAACAGGAAAATCTAATAAGAAGATAGAAAGAAGGGAAAAACAACAAAGACGAGGAAATAAATTAAATTGCATTTTATGGAGGGAGTGGGATCATGACAAACGTTTGTTGTTATAAACAGTCTCGACTTAAGAGTGGTTACTTTTTACAGAAATTATATCTACTTTGTGTACTTTTGAGTAGGATGCGGGGGGTGGTAGGTGGCCATGATTTGGGAGGTGGTGGAAGAGTAGGATGCGGGGGGTGGTAGGTGGCCATGATTTGGGAGGTGGTGGAAGAGTAGGATGCGGGGGGTGGTAGGTGGCCATGATTTGGGAGGTGGTGGAAGAAGATACAGAGCAAGTATATCTATAAGATAACTGCTCTGAACTGGTCACAGGAACTAAAAAAGTACCTTTAAGTAAACAATAAATCAAATAGAGCTAGTTAACAATATAATTTAATGAACGAATTAACTGAGTAATACATTTTCAGAAGAAGAGATAGTGTTATAGTACTGCAGTACAGGCTATATATTTAGAAGCGTCTAAATATATAACCTATACTATAACACTATTTCTTCTTCTCTCTATCCCTTCTCTATTCTATTGTAAAAAAGGCTTTTGCTTTTCAGAGGGAGTCACAACATTTAAGAGACATAGTTTGTTTCATTCTGTTTAAATAACTGTATACTGTTATAAAGTCAACTGAAATTAAATAAGCAATCTAAATGAAGATTGTCTTCTTCCAGGCTGCTGTAACAAAGCATTAATGATACAGTTTAGTACATTAAATCTATATTAAAGTCGCTTGATAAGAAATCAACTTCCTTTAAATATATCCAATGTTTGAAGGGAAATAATATATATACAACATGTTTGCTGTATGACACTGCTTTATTACCATGATTAATTATCTTTAAAATACTAATTCATTAAAATAATATGTTGATATTAAAATAAGACTGAGATAGGTTTTAGCATCTGGTTAAACAAATCCTGTCTCAGACTGGCTGAATACAATGTAGATCTACATTATTTTTTAATTATATTTGCATTTGTGAAAATTAATTCATTTGAATATTGATGAAATGTTTTAAATTGGTATGCATAGTAGCTAATGAATAGGCTACATATTAATTACGTATGAATGGTTAAACAGCAATTACACTATATAAACATTATCTGTCTACAGTATTCCTTGTGTTTCTTTACACATGGTCCTATATCTAAAGGTGTATATAATGGGCATTACAGATCTAAGAATAAAAGTCAAGCATTAACATGAAGTAATATATTTGGGTATGTTTTCATTTTGGTATTGAATTTATGTCTCATATTTGACTTTTACCTGTTTAATGTAGACCCCAAATATGATTTTACATAATCTTGGTTTGATTCATATTTGCATTTACAACTGTACCATCCAAATACAGATACCCTGCATTAATTATTATATATACCTGAATAAACTGTTTTCCTGACACTAAATATTACATTGAACACATTACTTTGTGTGTTATGTGTGGCATGTGGTGGTCTGGTAAAAGGTGTTCTGGTAAGACTAATATGAAATATATTATCCTATAAGTTGATAGAACTACTCACATATAATCCATATATACACGTACTTCACAGTTAAATAGTTGTATAAATATTGATTAAACATTAACTAGCATATTCTTTATTTCTGTGTATAATTAATCGGACATACATTCTCTGTTGCACAACAGCCATATGTCAGACAAGTATTTGGAAGAAGAGCTTACAAATATCACCAGAAAATTGCTAAGTTCAATTGAGTGCTGATGCAAACCTATATAAAGTACCAATCTAAAGTAGGGGGAATCTCTTATCTCCCTACTTCATTTGCATATGTAGATCTTTAATTACCTCCATTATTATTAAACTGTGAGGCTATGCTTTTTCAAAATTCCACCCTAGCAGTGGTTATGACATTATAACTTAACTTTTGTTTTATTTCATTACAAACTTTCTCTAGTATTTAGACTGACTTAAGTTTAAACTCCCCGGTGGTCCCCTTTGCCACTGACCGTTCCAAGGCGGTACCCCTGTTGTCAACCCTTATATGTTTGTGATGTGCTAGAGGGCTGGCGCGGCGCAGTCGGTAGCGCGGCGGATTTGTAACCGGATGCCCAGGGTTCAATCCTCCGTGGTGCCACTGAGTTTCGTCGGTGTGTTCTTGGGCAAGATACTTTCCCTTAACCTCGTCCGTCGGATGGGGACGTAAACCGGGAGGTCCCGTGTAGGGACATAAACCGGGAGGTCCCGTGTATCGGTCTATCCTCCGAGCACGTTAAAGAACCATAGGAATCTATTCGATAATAAGAGTAGGGCACGGTTCCCGGATTCCTATGTATCTTTCCCCTCTCTCTGGGGCGGCTCTAAATAACCTAGTTTGTGTTGATGAGCCGTTAAACAACATTCAATTGTGATGTGCTTTTTTGCTGAATGTGTTTGTGATGTACTTTTTGTATCACCTTTGCTTTGTAATACTTGTTGGAGTGACTGTATTCTGTGAATGCTACTCGTCTTGTTGGACTTTAATACTGGCAAAATAAGTTGATTATGTTATAGGCCCTTGGAACTTTCTGATCAGCATCACACCACTATTCAGATAAGCACATGCAGGTCTAAATCTCTCGCTGATTATTTTTGAGATCCAGGGGTCTGTGGTTAGACAACACCAGAAAGATCACTATTTAATATAAATGCTTTTGAAGCCTGGCAATTTTATTTATAATATGATGTTTTAAACAGTTGTATATGTGAATAAGATCTGTACTGTATAGGAATTTTTCGCAACATTCTTTATAAAAACAAAGTACTGTGTATCAAATAGAAACTTCATGATTAATTCATGTCTAGGGCAGGCCTATGCATTAATTTAGACATGGAGAAGAATTTCCACTCTTTTGTCCGAGTTGAATGGGAAGATGTTTGTGAAGAAAAACAATTAAAGATCTGAACAAATATTAATCTCTCTCTCTCTCTCTCTCTCTCTCTCTCTCTCTCTGTATAAACAGTGTGCGAAAAAAAAATGAAAATGTGCAAAAATCATCAAATTTGACAGTGGTAAGAAATATCTCCCATTTAATGGTTTTAAAACACGTATTTTCCATGACAATAACAGTTTTACCAAAATTAACTTCTGTTGTATCGTTTAATAAGCAAACAATTGATATAAACACGTAAAAGCAATTGTAAACGCCAGCTAACGCGATAGATACACTCAGCTAGCATATTTTTTACACTGGATACGTGTGATGTTTTTCCCCTATGACCGATAACGCCATATTGAATTTTTTTACGCAAGTGTTAATTGGTTTATACACGTGACAATACGTTCAAAAGTAATTATATTAAATAAAACGGGTTATTGACGTTACTGTGGCATATGTAGCTTAAGCGCGGTTACTTTTAGCGGTACAGGTAATTGTTACCTTTAGCGGAGGCTGTTACCTTTAGCGTTGAAATTGTTACCTTTAGAGACGGTTGTTACCTTTAGCGGAATTGTTACCTTTAGCGGTGTTACACTCATATTAACAACTGTATTAGTCTTAGTATTGTAGTCATTCAAGAAAATTAAATGCTATATCTATAGAAACGCTTTAAATACAATGTTCTTGCATTTGAATAGGGACATATAAAAACAGAATGATACTCGTCTTCTACTTCATTTAAGTTGCAAAGCTGACAATCACGATTAGTTCTGTCTATACTTTCTCTGCCGAATACGTAAACTATGTGCGGATATGCGTACACGTGTTACAGGTGTGCGTAAACGCCTAGAGATAATAATATCCACGTTCAGATGCAAAGCTTTTTTTAATTACTTTGTACAACGTAAGTACCTGATCGTATTAACTTTGAATTCTTGTAAAAAAGTCATCAAAGTAATCGTTGTTTAAACAGTCAAAATCATGTATTGATTTTTTCTACATTTGGGTTATTCCAAACATGCGTAAAACAATATTCTTCAAGCTAAATTTTCGCGATTAAAATAGTGAACTGCGAAATGGCATCTAAATTGCCATATCTAGGAAACTGGCTGCGTGGTTTCTTCAGTTATCATTGACATTCTCTTCATTTTGTCGCATCCATTTCTAACCACAAAAAATGTAACGAGTTGACATTCGAAACAAATGTCATCCCTCCGTGCAATTTAAATGCTAAACAAAATTAGTTGCATAAAATATCCATCTTTCTGCTCTATGTGCAAGATAACACTCTAAGTCTGAAACTGTAAGCCGGTTATTACATTTTTTAGTCGTTGTATCGCTTGCATTAAATTCAATGACATTCATAAAATAAAAGATAACATATACTCGTCAAAATACATCAATAATTTGTTCCAAGTTTAATACAAATATATCAATATGTTTCAAAGTTGCATAAGCATTGCTATATGTATATACTGAGAACAATAAATTTAGCACATACAATGTTTGTTGTACATGCATGTCATTTCCATAGACGATATAAAACCCTTGTATTTTCGAAGTCAATCATAAAGTGACACACATATGATGAATAACAATGCAACAACGTCGTTGGGAAACGAAATCGATGATGGAAATAAAGCAAATATGATGGGAACATACTTTTATTAGGTATCTAAAACCGTTCTCATTTCAATGAAAAGGGAGGTAATTTTACAATTACGACATTTGGAATATTTTTGTTTGAAAATAACACTCGTTTGTCAACACATTTCAGAGGTTTTCAAAAATTTACAGAATATATGTCCCTAAACACTCGTACTAAACGTTTTTGTTCAGTATATATCATGACCGTTGGGTCAAAATTATGACCTTAGAGGTATGTATCAATAAGTATAAAATTCAAACAGGAAATGCAGATTTCACAGAACTCAGTAAACCCAAAAACACGCAAAAGGACAAACATGAATGGCAAAGTAAATAAAGAACAAAGGCATATGACATTACAAACACAAAAAGGGTTGGCAATAGGGCTACCGCCTTGGAACGGTCAGTGGCAAAAAAGGCCGCTGGGGTATTTAAACCAGGTTCTAGGGTGCACCAAAGTTGACGCTTACCCTACTGTCATCCCAATAAAACGGGAAAGTGTAAATAAAGAAATCCCCGCCATGAACTATTCTCTAACCAACAAGGCAGCATTAGTAGGCCATATAAGTAAAACACAAAGATGATCGTTTGTATATAATACAAGAAAAACAATAGCCTATAAAGCCACAAAGAAGATACCCAATGACTTGGCAGAAGTCAGAGCAATAAGAGAATAAACCATTGAGGACACGACAAGACAAGATTGCAGACAAACATCAAACGGCACCGTCCTTTTGAGCTTAAGTATGCACTGTATCGTCTTGTTGAGACTATTTATTCCAGAAACGAGTACCTGTGCCAATACAATGACCTTTAAACCATAAATATGGCCTTAAATGGTGAATTCAGTATACATGTCAATCGGTTGATACTGAGAAAAAAAGCGTAAGTTTGGCAAACTCGTTCAAGCCTCGCTGGCGCGACTGAGTGGACTTTGCTTTAGCCTCGTCTGTCGGATAGTTCGTAACTCGGTGGTTCCGCGTTACAGTGTCTATCATTCGAGCTTGTTAATGAACCATAGTAATCTATTCATTAATAAGTGTAGGGAGCGTTCCTGGATTGCTATGTATCTTTCATTTCTTCATACGGCGGCTCTAAATGGCCTTGTATGTGTTGCTTTAGCCGTTAAACAAAGTACATTCATTCATTCTCTCTTGTTGATGCGTCGAAAACTCGACGTATTGCATTCGCCAGTGTCGACGGTTATAATGAAACACAGTGCTAATACAAATGCTCATACAGTACAAATGATAGTATCCAAGAAATAAACCATATTAACTCCATGTGTTTCTGTTAATTATTTCCGAACGTTATTTGATGTATCTGTTGTTCAGAAAAAAAAGTAATCGATAAGTTGCATGTCTCCTTACAATATCATAAAACATCTTAGAATGAAAGCGTTTCCTTTTGTATTACTAAACTCGAAGGAAGACGTTCAGTATGGTTGAAAAGGTTAAACTTTAAGCAAAATCTACACGTTGCTGCTAGGTGTTTAGTTCCCTACCTGTGTGTTACCGGAGGGGACATTAGGTTAGCACCCCGTACGTCCATCGGTCCGTCAGTCCATCCCACAAATATGGATGATGAGAAATGTACCTAAAATATTTTTATGAAACTTGGCGTGTTGGTAAATGAGGGGATTATGCACGGTTTTTTATTTTGTTGATTTGATAAAGCATATAGTTGCTATTATTTCAACGGAAATAGTAAAAGTACACAAAATATATCGATCCTTTGATAACAAAAGAAATGCTTAAGATAATTTAATGAACATGTGTGTGTTGGTAAAAGGCAGTGGAGAGATCGTGCACATCATTTTGTTTTATTAATATTTCAAAAAGTGTGGTTGCTATGGCAACAGAAATTGTAAAAATGTACACACAATACACTGCTACTGAAAACTGAAAAATGGTCTCAGCTCAAAAACTTTAGTTAGGAATGAGATATCAGAATGAAAGTTATGGGTACGTAGCTTATATGAAAAGGAAGCTTGGAAATGCCTTTGGGGTAACTGGGGTCAAAGTGAAGATCGCTGTTACTAAAAATATTAAAAAGGTTTCCGCTCAATAACATTAGTTAGGAATGATATATTGGCCTGAAACTTGGTGTATATGTAGTTTATATAGAAAGCAAGTTTGGGATTGTATTTGAGGTCACTGGGGTCAATGTCAAAGTCACTGTTACTAAAATAGAAAAACAAATTCCACTTATTATCTTTAGTTTGGAATGAGATATTTGTTTAAACTTGATGGGTAGGTAGCTTATATGAAAAGGAAGCTTGGGATTGTAATTGGGGCCACTAGGGTCAAATTCAAGGTCACTGTTACTAAAAATAGAAAACTGATTTCCGCCCAATAACTTTACTTAGGAATGAGGTAGTGTAATGAAACTTTAAGGGCAAGTAGTTTATTTGAAAAGGAAGTTTGGGATTGCATTTGGTGTCATTGGCTTTAAAGTCAAATTTACTGTTACTAAATTCGGGACAGCTGTTGCTGCTCATTAACTTTACTTAGAAATGAGATACTGGCCTGAAACTTGGTGTGTATGTGGCTTTTCGGAAAAGCAAGTTTGGGATTGCATTATGGTCAAGGACAAGGTCACTGTTACTGAAAACAAATAGGTAGAACCAGTACTGTAGCCTTCCCGCCGCCCGAAGAATCGACAATTCCTCACTTACAAGTCGAACTCCCTGCGGTTTTCGAACCTGCATCGGTGAGAGGCGAGAAGGTTTACAAAGCAACGTTGCCCCAGATACGAAACAGTGATAATATATTATTTTAGCATAATTATTAACTTATTTGCGGTAAAGTAAAGGTATACACGCAGCAACTGACTCATTAAGATTATTATGTTGCAGTGTATTATTCTGCAAATTATGAAATTATTCCGGTATATATAACTACTTTATCCTCAGGGGGCCACTGTGACATAGTGGACTGGATCCTTAGATCACGGGTTCAATCCTCATTTGCGCCACTAAGTTAATGTTGTTGCCCTTACCCCAAAAAGGACCATAAGGCTAGCTGTGATTGGGTTGACTTTGTTACACTTTGTACACCAATCTAGATAACATTTCATCATTGTATACTTATCACTCAGTCATTCTGATCAATATTAATAATCATCAAAAACCAGAGTTAGTGTGTTGCTGCTAAAACATGTTTTATTCAAATTGCGAAACCACTATATTTGTATTATAAAGGGAGGTGATCTGAAAATATTCATTCTTAAAAGCTGTATGGCGCAAAAGTGAGTGAACAGGTCAGCTTACTTTCTCCGTCTTTTTGGTGCTGGGGTTATCTTCTGTTTATTTCAATAGAACAAAACTGTGTTAAATCAAAGGTTAAACCATTTTTAAACCTGTTTAAACCAAAACAAGGGGAATAATTTTGCGTACAAATTTTATCAAGGAAAATTGTTTTCGTGACAGTGCTGGCCTTTTAACAAAGGTATTATCATATAAGACCAAACAAAATATATTTTCATTGTGACTACATGTATGGGTAAAGTTGCGGAAGTTTCTTTTTTTGTTGAGTATAGATGTCTGTGTATCCTTCCCATTTCTACGTGGCAGTTCGTAATAAAGTGTTGATAGGCCGATAAACAACAATAATTCATCCTGGGGCCGCTCTAAATAACCTTTGTTTTGTTTATAAGCTCCGTTAAACAAAGTGCATTCGTTCATTCATTCTCTCGTTTTGATTCATATAAAAACCTTAATGGAATCTGCCAGTGTCGACGGCTATAATAAAACACAATGATAATACAAATGTTCATACTAACGACAGTGTTCAAGAAGTAAATCATGTAAAACTCCAACTATGTGTTTATGTTAATTGTTTCCTAATGTTATTTGATGTATCTGCTGTTTACAGAAGTTAGCAAGGATGACAAATCGATTAGTAGCATGTCTCCTTACAATATCACAAAACATCTTAGGATGGAACGCATTTTGTGCTGTATTAATAAACACGAAGGAAGACGTACAGTATGCTTGAAAAGTTAAACTTTCAGAAAAATCTATACTTTCTACTGCTAGATACACACCACTGAAAATAAATTATTTAAACATTATTAACTTATTTGCAATAAAGTAAACGCATGCGTGCAAGTAACAAATTAAGATGTGTATCATTTAGCAGTATATTATTTTGCAAGCTATGAAATTATTCCAGTACTGAACATGTAACTACGTTATCCTCATTACGTGGTCCGCGAATTAACTTGCATACCCATCCACCCCTTCTCCAAGAAGTGAAAACGGGGTTGGCTCGGGTATGAAATAAAAACCTTAATTTCGGTTTTAAAACTTCGCATATTGTAAAATCAAACATTTATAGGTAATTTTAAACAGGTTATCACATTTTTTCAGTAAAACATGCTTTTAAACATGTTTTACTGTCGAAATGTCCGTTAAACATCTTGCTAATATAACGTTCTCATCGCTTAATGGAATTAAAGTGGTACCACGTAATTTAGCCTGAGGATGCCAGGGTGCCATAGTGGATAGGGTCCTTAGAATACGGGTTCGAGTCTCACTGGCGCCACTGAGTTGCTGTTTGTCCTTGTTATACACTATTCTCTAAGTTTCGTCCTCGGATGGGTGGCCCATAGCTACCCTCCGAGCACGTTAAAGGTATGCAACCACCAATTATTTTCCCATTGACACAAATGTTAAAATGTCACATATTAATGATTTGATGCAACTTCAACTGAAGTATGGACAATACAGAAGTGTAATGTTCACAAGACATGTAAGAAAGTTCTTGTTTCTTTACTAAACAGATCAATGGTACACCTGTTTTCAGTGATAGTTGCTCACAAAGTGTATGCATAGATTTGAAATGTTCGTTAGTGATCCATTAAAAACTATTAATAAGCTTCTTATACATACCACAACAACATCGAATAGAAATGGGCAGTTTTCCCTTACTTATAATGCCCATTTCCACCAAAAAAGGAGATATTAATTTGTATTATAGGAACTACATTCGACTACACCTCGGAGGTTTACATGCAGTTGGTGGTAGTAAACCTAAATTAACATAAGACTCTATTCGATATTAGTAGTAGGCACGGCTACCACCAGATGTCTGTGTTTCCTTCCCATTTCTAAGTGGAAGTTCGTAATATAATTTTGAAAGGCCGTTAAACGACAATTCTGTCCTGCTTAATCCTGAAGACAAATATGTTGTGATCATTACGTGTTCCCGCCTTAATTCCATTAAGCGATGGGAAAGATTATCAGGATTTTATAAGGGATATTTCGAGAATAAAACACATTTAAAAACATTGTTTACTGAAAAATGAGATAATCTGTTTAAAATTACCTATTAAATGTTATAATTTTACAATATGCAAACTTTTAAGCCGAAATTAAGGTTTAATTTCATACCCCAGCAAACTCCGTTTTCGTTTCTTTGAGAAGGGGTTGGATGGGGTATGAAAGTTAATACTTGGACCACGTAATGTTGCTATAACTCAAATACGCCCATTGTGTAAGAACTAGATCAGCGAAACAGTTGCATCCGAGTTATCAAAATGTACTGGTACAGTATCAGACACTGACCATCATGTTTTGAGATCATTTACGTTTAAATGTTACATAGATAGATACTGTAGTTTCGTATCTCCATTTATCATTAGAAAAAAATGCATCTGTGAAAGTAATTCAAATGGTGTTTTGTATAAGTACACATGCATTTGATCGTAGTCTTTTTTGGGATGACAATTTCCATGATATAATTTTATAGATCAGTGCTAGCTTATATTAAACAAAAGTGATTTTAATAAGACGACTATGTTTACAAATGTGCAGGACAAGCTTGTAATCTCTTCCTCTATTAAACTTCTGAAAACGCTCCGTGTGGTCTAGGTACTCTTCTACATTTATCTCTTGTTTGAGTTTGTTGTTTCCAAGGGATCCCCTTTTCAGTATTTATTAACATACATTGACCTTCCTGAAAATCCGAGATGGCACTCAGCTCAATATAATGTTCATCTCCGTTACCGCTGTCTCTTCTAAACCGCAGGAGGTTAACAAATCGATCGACATGTCATGTGATTGGTCTTTTATGCAATTCGTGATCTGATAGTTAAGTATATTTACATAAACATTGCAGGTCAATAGTGGCGTCTAGTCGATTCTAATTAAAAGTGCTCTTCCTACAAAAATCCAATATACATATAATAATGCTGAACGATGTTTAACAGTGAACCTGTCTATCATTGTTGATTATTGTACGCATTGATTATGATTAAAATATGACATCTATCTGTGTTAGGCGGTCTAAACAACGGGCAAGTCACACATTTGAGTATATAATAAACAAGCTTTATGTTTCGTTTTCGGTCATACAAAGTGCAGGTAACCTGAGTTCATTATTGTCAAAGTGGAAAGCAAGGCACTAAGAACTATAGTATAGTTGTGAACTTGTCTGACTTGGAAATATACTGAAACGCAAAAGAAACGCAACACGGGAATTTCCGCTATATATTGCATATACTGCACACTTAATTCCACATAATATTCCAAAGAAATTCCAAGATATTTTGTAAAAAAAAAGTTGCAGTTAATTAGAGAAAGGACACAACTGTGATATTGTAACGTTTTAATCACACTACACCTTGTAACAAGAAATTCATAAATGTTGAAGTTCCTCTTTAAACAATAGCCAGTTCAGTACTGTATTTAACGTAAAGAGTTTGCAAAAGTTTGCATCGTGCTTGAGCCAAACGCGTACACTGTCAATAATGAAACTTTAAAGGAATACTATTTGCTGTATTATGTGTTGTTTTAGTATTTTTTTCCGAAAGGAAAGGTCTTACGTAGCCATGTACCATTGGATTAACAGCAGCATATTGTACATAAAATATTTAGCGGAAATTCCCGTGTTGCGTTTCTTTTGCGTTTCAGTATATTTTATACCGAGAAGTAATACGAGGAAATTTTACAGCATAAACGAGATGAAAGAAAATCGTCTATTCACAACAAAACAATCGATCTACTTGAACTGTTAGCATATGGCTGGTTATAATCGAAATATATGCAGAATGTTTTAGGCGACGTCGTCATCTCAGTATGGGGAATCAACAGCACTTTTATTTACCTATTCTTATTAACTACGACTCATTTTTTTATAATTGGAACCGACAAACGATACAAATACTTAAATAAAACACTTAGTTGATTTTTCAAAACGTCGGCTCTTTGTTACACCTTTGAAAAGCTAATGATATAACTTTACCAGCTATTTAAAAACAATTTGTTTTTGTTTTTACATTAATTTGTTAAAAAGTTGTTCCTGCAGTGAAAATTAGCAGTGAAAAACAGCTATAATTCACTTATAGCTATCATTTAGCATAGCATACGGGGAGTGTACGTTATAAATTGTATTGTGTCAATGCACGAACAGCTCGAAGATAATAACTAATCGATTATTTGACGCTCGCGCTTGCGAACGATACTCATGTATCGATATACATGGTCGCAATCAAAAAGTGTGTAATCACATACATTCAATAGAAATTCGGGGCTATATAAAAGCTCGTTGTAATTTCGGTTTCAGGCCAAAATATATTTTACTATGAATTTGTTCACATATATGGGGTTCTCAGGTATCCTCTAGGACAGGTAACTACTGGGTGTATTAATTGAAGGCGTTAAGGATGGCATAGGCTCTTTTTAATATTTCAATATTTTATTTCTTTCAATACATATATGCAAAATACAATATATGGTTTATGACAGTACAACAGTTACTTATATATGAATGTAATCATTGAATAACACAAAACAGTTATATTAAAGTGTCATTTTACATACATGTATTTCGAGAAATAAGTAACGAAAATAAAGTAAGGAAAAGTTCTCTAATTCTATGGTTATACAGTTGTTCAATATATTTAATACCCAAGTTATCCCATGTTTTGAAGTAAATAGTACGTCCTTGATGTTTTATGTACGAGTTATTCCATATTATCTGTTTTGCAATGCTGTTAGTCTTCTTTTTGAAGTTTACTAAAGACCATGATTTTATTATTTCTGACAGAAAAGCGGATCGTGTGATTATTTCTTTTGCATCTTTACCGTCCACATTGCTTTCAAATAGAATACCCCACCATACTGATATAGTTCCTTCATGTAAATATCCTTCCAATCACCGTGATTATCCGGATTAGTAAGTCTTTTGACCCATCCTGCTATAGTGGTATTAATAAATGATTCCAAATCTATCATTTTTAGACCACCATTTGTATAGTGTAATCGTTTTCCTATTAATTTTATCTGGTTTTCCCTCCCACAAATATTGATACATTTTATTTTTTATTCGATTTAAGGATTCTGTTGATGGAGTCTCCAAAACAGTTAGAGGGTATATCAGTTTTGGTAGTGCAAATGTTTTTATTACCGTTAGTTTTTCTAAAATAGATAAATTGTTTTTTTTCCATTGATATAAGCATGTTATAAATTGATCTATTTTTGGATAAAGGTTATATTCTTCACATTTTCCCTTTTCATTTGCAAAAACGATTCCGAGTGTTGTTGCTTTGTCTTTAGTCCATACAAATTGCAAAACCCAGATCCGTACCTCAAAGGTCAAGGTTACACTTGAAGTTTATAGGTCAAAAACAGGTACGTAATTTCGTGTCCGGACCGTAACGTCATAACCCCTGCAGGGATTTTTAAATTACTTGGCACAAGTGATCACCATAACAAGACGATGTGTCGCGCGCAAAACCCAGGTCCGTACCTCAAAGGTCAAGGTCACACTTGCAGTTCATAGGTCAAAAACAGGTACGCAATTTTGTGTCCGGACCGTAACGTCTCAACCCCTGCAGGGATTTTTAAATAACTTGACACAAGTGATCACTATAACAAGACAATATGTCGCGTGCAAAACCCAGGTCTTCAAGGTCAAGGTCACACTTGGAGGTCAAAAGTCAAATCGTGTCCGGTCAATAACTCTGGCATTCATGGACGGATTTTCAAATAACTTGGCACAAGTGATCACCACAACAAGACGATGTGTCGCGCACAAAATCCAGGTCTGTGGCCCAAGGTCAAGGTCACATTTAGAGGTCATAGGTCAAATCGTGTCCGGTCAATAACTTGTGCATGCCTGGACGGATTTTCAAATAACTTGGCACAAGTGCTCACCACAACCAAATGAGGTGTCGTGCACAAATCCAGGTCCATGGCTCCAAGGTCAAGGTCATACTTAGAGGTCAAAGGACACTTCGGGGGCATTTATCACTTACAGTGATATTTCTTGGACATCCCTGCCTAACTTCTCTATCTATTTTTAAAAAATCAGACATGTATCCATTTTTACAACACAACTTTGGGCATCGTTATAAAACAGTTTTATCCAATTGATAAAAGAAGGTCCAAAGTTAAAATAGTTTAAACATTTTATAATAAATTCATGGTCGACGCTATCAAATGCCTTCTCGAATTCCGCGTTAAAATATTAGTCCTGGTGAGTCTTCGTCATTCAAATAATCAATAACCTCAAATATAGTTCTTATGTTTTCTCCAATGTATCTACCTTTCAAAAATCCTGTTTGGCTGTCTATGAGTGTAAATAAATTCTTTTTCATGCGGTTTGCAATGCATTTAATAGCAATTTTATAGTCCAGGTTTAATAAACTTATAGGTCTCCAGTTTGTCAATGAAGTTAAATTGTTGTCTTTTTTAGGTAATAACGTGATAACGCCTTGTTTTTGCATAACTGTTAAATTTCCGTTTTCATATGAATAATTAATTGAATTAATATTATAGTGTTTAATGTCATTCCAAAATAGTTTATAAAACTCTGTTGTTATTCCATCCGATCCCGGACTTTTGTTGTTTTTCATTTCTTTTAGAGCATTATAACATTCTAGTTCTCTTAAATTTCCTTCACACAGTTCGCGTTGTTCTTGATTTAATGAAGTTTCATTTTCGATGGGGAAAAATCCGTATTTGTTATTTTCGTATTAACTTTACTATATAATTGTTCATAATATCGTTTTGATTCTGTCATGATACTATTAGAGTCCGTAAGTTCTATATTGTTGTTTAATAGTCTTTTTATGCTTTTTTCGTTCTGATTTTTTTCTTTCTAGATTTGCGAAAAAAATTGTTTTTTTCTGCTCCTTCGACCCATTCTGCTTTTGCTCTAATAATGATACCAATGGTCTTTTTTCTATAATATTTGCTAAAAGATTTTTTTTTCTAAAATAGTGTTAATCGCATTTTCATTATGAGGGTTTGATGATAATTCTAATTCTAGTTTGTCAATTTATCTTTTAGTTTAACTTCTTCTTGTAATACTTTTTTTTCTTGAGCGATGTATATAGAATTGTCTCATTACGGATTGTGCCTTTAACTATTTCCCAAAGAGTATTGGGGTTTGAATCTTTATTCATATCGACTAATTCTTGTATAGTTTGTTTTATTTTAATTTGGTATTCTTTTTCTAAAATTACACTATTGCTCAATTTAAAATACCCAGGTCCGCGTGGTGTATTGTCCGTATTTAAACTAAAATATACAAGAGAATGATCTGAACATAGCCCTCTAGATATTTTACAAGCCGAGATAGAATTTATAATATTTGAAGACACTAAAAAATAATCTAGTCTGCAAAATATTGGGTGTTTATGGTTTGAGTGCCACGTATAATGTCTAGTAGTGGGGTTAAAAATTCTCCAAATATCGTTATTTCCTATTATAGTATTAATCTTTTCTCGACATTGTTTGTTGTTGTTAACATTACCATTTTTCTTGTCTAAACTTTCATCAATCACAGTATTAAAATCCCCACCAATAATTAAAGTATCACTATCAGTTAAAGTGACAAACTCTTCAATACTTGACAGAAACTTCATATTATCAGATGTGTTATTCGGACCATACACATTCAACATTAGAAATTCTTGTTCATCGATGCTGATTTTTAATGATTGCATCCTACCATCTATAATGTTTTTATGTTCCAATATTTTGTATGAAAAATTCGAGTTAACAAGGATGCCTACGCCCATACTATTTCTACTATTTCCACTAAAAAATGCTTCATGCCCCATTCTGTTTTCCATGTTCTAAATGTTTGTTTTTCACAATGGATTTCTTGTAAAAAACAAACTGAGTAATTATTTAGCTTTAACCATTCAAAAATGTGTCGTCGCTTGCGATAATCGCCCAGTCCCTTAACATTAAAGGTACATATTTTAACCGTCATTTATTAGTCATAACATTTATCCTATGACAATTATGGGTTGTTTGAATATCAAAACAATGTATTACCATTGAACAGTACAGTAAAAGGTTAACGCCTAAGTAGTCTATCGTTGAAAAGAGAGTATATAGAGAGAAGTCAGAGAAAGATATCAGAAGGAGAGACCAAGTGTGACAGTGTACATTTCAATATTCTCGTATTGGTGTACGATTTGGGCGCCATCTAAATGTGTAATTTTGTATTATATTTGCATATCAATACATAACACACGTTGAAAACAATAATTTCGGATTCAATCTTAAATACAAAAATAAGATAAAATAGAGCACCAAGAATAGAACACACACATCGCTACAAAGTCCTTTTTATTTGTCTGTAAAGGAAAAAACCAAAAACAACCATGAAACAAAATTAAGGAAGAAAGACACCATACAAAAACAATTTAGAACAAATTTCAAAATAAACGCCAAAGTGGTTTAGAAACAAATAACAAAAAATACAACAACTACAAAATCACAATGAGATTATCCCATAACAAATTCATTGTTTATCAAATAAACTCTGCGTCTAACTATAACAACATGACACACACATTTGAAGCGTATATGGTGGCACTCAGTTTATATACATCAAAAGTAATCCTACGTGTTCGATTAAGTAGCCTTTACAAAGAATACATTTCTATTCAAAACACATTGGTTGTGTGTCTTTCACGAGAGCATCAAATTACAATAATTTCTAGTGCATTACGTTTATGAAAAAAACTATATATAGAACAAATTATATTCTAAAAAATAGGTACAAGTTTACGTATATATTTTAATCGACTGTACAATACCAAAACGAGCATAGGCTCTTAACGTCCAGTTAGAGAGATTTAAATAATTTCTTAAAATAGCTTTATTGCACAAAAACACATGTCATATAAAGTAAACGTAGAAAGAGACAGATCCAAACAGAACGCTGGCCAGCAAAACACATTAAACAGTTTTGTTTTAAATATGTATGTATACTATAGATTCAATTTATACTTGTGTATTTCATTTGCACCACTTTGAATCTATAATACTTTAGATCACATGCAGCTTAAAATATAGCAAAATAGTGAAACATATTAGATTAACTAATCTTTTTAGGGCCCAAGTTTATTTGCCAGGGGAAATGTCGAATGAACATGAGCTTGTATAGCCTGTTGTTGTTTTGCCTGAATAGTTACATGCGTTTAAAGGTACACACGCTGTATATATGGCTAGTGGGCGTGTACCGAAATCAAATGGGTAGTGGGCGTGTACCGAAATCAAATGGGTAGTGGGCGTGTACCGAAATCAAATGGGAGCGGTGTCACGCTTGGTTTACTACCAATTCCAAATATGGCTGGAAACCGCTATATAAGGCAGTTTTATAGCTCACCTATTTCATTACTTTACATGCGATCTATAGAGAATTGTCAAATATACATGCGATCGATAGAGTATTGTTAAATATACACACCCATTCAATGAAAAAATAGTATAGCCTGTGACAGTTTCTAACTCAAAATTTCCGGATTGACAATTACTGTGCTTTGCCATTTGGGCTAATCAAATTAGTTGATCAATAGCGTTAGTTTAATCGATATACTGTTAGCATTGCATACGTTATACTGTGTTCACTTTGTGTGTGTGTGTGTGTGTGTGTGTATGTGTGTGTGTAATGCGTTTCTAAGTGCAAACATACACCAACGACCTTCGGAAACTAAGACTCCCCAGGAAATATAGATTACACATTCCAACATTAGAATAGTATACGTTGAAATTATACTATGTATGTTTTGTTGAAATACTATTGAGAAATGTCCTTAAATCCATTATTAAACGAATAGATAGTTAAAATGGAAAGTAGTATTTCAGTTGGCGCATGGACTATGTATACTGATTGTCAATCCGAAGGTCTCGAGTTCGAATCCCGTGTTGTGAAACGATTTTTCAATGATCATGACAGTAATGTCTTTTGTTTTTGTTTATATCGATTTTGCTACAACGGACGACGGATTAAAAATGATATCCTGGTATAGATTTCTTTCCTGATATATAAATTTACGGCCATGTTTCACAAGCTTGAATTTGGTAGGAAACCAAGCGTTAAACCCCTTCCATTTGCTCTAGGTATACCCCTTGCGTCTTATATAGAGATTTATTTTATGCTTAGCAGTGAAATAGTGGATGTTAGCAATGAAATAAAAGTGATATTTCATACGTGTGAAATATAGGGTTTTATGTTTTCGCTATCGGAACTTCTTTTTTTTCAATATCAAAAACATTTTCTTTTTTATTTGTTTAGAAAGTAACTGTTTAATATATATCATTCGACTGTAAATTGTCTAACTTAGAAACTGAGCTCCAGTTTTTAAAACTGGTCAAGTATTTCAGAATTACAGTGAAAAAAATGTCAGTTGGTCATATTTTTAAGAACTACCTTTTTCAGAAAGTTGCTATAAAAGTAATATCATTGGATTAGAAATGACTTAACTACGAAAATAAGTCGTAGATTATTGTTTAATTAAGTATTTAAGTTTAAATACGGTTCAGTAATTTAGAAGTAATGGGGAATTAAAAATAGCAATTATATCATACTAAGCCAATGGCTCATCAGCTTGTATTTATTTTTTCTGCATACTGCAGTACACTTTGATTATAAAAAAGAAAATAAAAAGAAAATTTGTTGTTTTGTCGGACATAACAGATTTTATTTCATCCCGATGTGATCAAACTTCAATATTTTCACGAATCACGAAGTTTTCACACTTCTCGAAGAAATAAAATCTGTTATACACTCCAAAACAACAAATATCGTCTAGTATCTCTTTAAAAGCGATATAATTTAATGAATACTGTATTACAACTACATTAGTAAGACATTAAGTCTTTCTATAAATTGTTATACGATCAAAGAAATACGTAAATTGACCTTATCGGTGGAGAACAGTAGAATACCCGTGATATTGACAGTTCTGACTTTTTCGTGGCCGAATGGTTAACGACGTTGCATTGTAAACCTTCGCCACACACCGCTGCGGGTTTGAATCCCACTGGGAGCTCGACTTGTTACTGAGGAATTGTCGATTCTTACGGATGGCGGGAGGTTTGCAGTACTGGTTCTACTCAGGAAAAGTGGGTCGTCTGCCTCCACCACAAAAAAATAATTGACCGTCATATATAACCTTACATGTGTTGAAAATGACGTAAAACGACATACAAACAAACAAACAAACTGACTTCGAGTTTACATGTAGAGAACTAGAGATCGACGGTTTCCAGGATGTCATTATTTTTATTAGTTATCGCTGTTGTTTTCCAGCAAATCTTGTACTCAGTGTACTGTTAAGTAACGACTGTAATATAAAGAGTCGTCTGTTTATGTTCGGGCGAGTCTACAACTCATTTTGTTCCGATTTAGGTAGCAAAACAAAGGTATCATGTTACGGTGGCGGTGACGGCGACGTCAACATTTACGTGAATGTTTTCACATTCTAATATCTTCAACATTGCTTTTCTAATCATCAAGACAACTCAAACACACACGTTGTATAACTTAGTAAAAGTATGGCCATATAAGACACTTATTGCCGACAGGCGCCTAGACTTTATTTTAGTAATTAGTAGACGCTGTGTTGTTCTTTAGGCGCATCTTATAATTAAAGAAAGACATATTCTTGTAGTAAATCTTGCTCTGTACAAAATAATCAAATTGCCGTGCATATTACACCAATGGCATAACTTCCGTTTACGTTCTCATAATTGACAGGCACGAGAAGCACACCTGTTGTTCTATGCATGTCCGATACATTGAATGAACTGTGCCCAAAGCGTATTGCAACTCTGACACACGTGCATCATTGGAAGTTTAATGGAAGTTCAATCATAGTAAAGTAGACGAAGGTATTTCTGGTGGTGTCAGTTCTGCTTTGTGCAGCTTAGTGACATTTCCGTGAGAATTAATTAACCAGTTACAGTCACTATTTTCATAAAAGTTGAAAAGACATAATTGAATGACAAATAGCACATCAAAAGACGTTTTCTAAGCTAACTGTTAGATTTGAGAATACAGGATTTAATTATGTAAATATTGACCCTCGGTTAAGTAAGCACTGTTTTATAAAAATGAGAATAGGACGACGAATGGATCGATCAATAACAGACGTTCGCTACACTTTCGCTTTTCAATAACACCAGTATTAAACTGGCAATATGGTACTCGTGTAAGGCAAAACTGTGACAGTTGTTCAATTTTTATAGCGAAATCTCAGGATTATTGCATAGACTTATCCACGATATTGTCACAGTATACCTAATACCCGAAACATGATATATGTTTGAGAAGAGATATATTATACAACTATGTACTATTGCACGAGGCGGCATGCCGAGTATTAGTATCCTTCAAGGGTCAGTATATACCGAGAATAAATAGTTCTTATCCATTGACTCCTAAGGCATTAAATAGTAGTTTTATCATAAAAGTCATATAAGAATCAAATATAACAGTTTTGATTTTTTAATAATAAAATTAAAATTTGGAGTGTGAGCCGTGTAAACAATGTATCTGCTTCCTTAGTTCATTTAAACAAGCGCGTCACTGACACAGATCGACTATTGTACGGTCACGTGACGCTGCGTCACTGACATAGATCGACTATTGCACGGTCACGTGACGCTGTGTCACTGACACAGATCGACTATTGTATGGCCACGTGACGCTGCGTCACTGATACAGATCGAATATTGCACGGTCACGTGACGCTGGGTCACTGACAGATCGACTATTGTAAGGTCACGTGACGCTGCGTCACTGACACAGATCGACTATTGCACTTTCACGTAACGCTGGGTCACTGACAGATCGACTATTACACAGTCACGTGTCGCTGCGTCACTGACACAGATCGACTATTGCACGGTCACGTGACGCTGTGTCACTGACACAGATCGACTATTGTATGGCCACGTGACGCTGCGTCACTGATACAGATCGAATATTGCACGGTCACGTGACGCTGGGTCACTGACAGATCGACTATTGTAAGGTCACGTGACGCTGCGTCACTGACACAGATCGACTATTGCACTTTCACGTAACGCTGGGTCACTGACAGATCGACTATTACACAGTCACGTGTCGCTGCGTCACTGACACAGATCGACTATTGCACTGTCACGTAACGCTGCGTCACTGACACATATCGACTATTGCACTGTCACGTGACGCTGCGTCACTGACACAGATCGACTATTGTACGGTCACGTGACGCTGCGTCACTGACACAGAGAGACTATTGTAAGGTCACGTGACGCTGCGTCACTGACACAAATCGACTGTTGTACTGTCGCGTAATGCTGCGTCACTGACACATATAAACTATTGCACGGTCGCGTGACGCTGGTCACTGACACATATTGACTATTGCACGGTCGCATGACGCTGCGTCACTGACACACCTTGACTATTGCACGGTCGCGTGACGCTGCGTCACTGACACAGATCGACTATTCCACTGTCGCGTGACGTTTTGTTGTTTTTCAAAAAAAGCGCGTCAACGACAGATGTCTTGTCGAATATATGACAATTTGTTTGTGAACATGTATCTAATTATTCCTAATGAATCACGAATTTAACATTAAAACGTTCAGAACGAATCGCGAACTGGCAGCTTGTTGCCAGGAAGCGATTTAAATTAGCTTTACTCACTCCCAATGTCGTGAGTAAATCAATTAATCGCTATCTTCAAGCATTTTAAAAAAAAACACTCTGATAATAGCAGTAAATAAAGCGCATTACGAAGAAGTACATGACAAAGAAGTTCAACATAACAAATGGTTAAGTTCAGTCGTCCAAAGAGAAGGGTCCTCCTAGCGATGGTATGCCTGACGATAGCGATTATACTGTAGAGATGCAGTTTAATAGTTTTCACGAGTTAATCGATATCTTATTAAAAAAAATGTGTACGCCTAGTGAACCGTTCAAGTATTTATTTCAAACTTGATCTGAAGGTACATGGCATCAACGGGGTTGGCTGGGGTATGAAATAAAACCTTAATTTCGGCTTTAAAAGTTTGCATATTGTAAAATTAAAACATCTAATAGGTAAATTTAATCGGTTATCGCATTTTTCAGTTCTATTGTCGATATATGCTTTATAAAATCCTCCTAATATAAGCCTTTCCATCGCGTTATGGAATTAAGGCGGGATCACGTAATGGTATCAATTTCTAACTATGAAACAAATCTGAAACGTGTCAACAATGTATCTGCTTCCTTTGTTCAATTAAACAAGCGTGTCACTGACACAGATCGACTATTGCACGATCACGTGATGCTGCGTCACTGAAACAGATCGACCATTGCACGGTCACGTAACGCTGGGTCACTGACACAGACCGACTATTGTACGGTCACGTGAGACTGCGTCACTAACACATATCGACTACTGTACGGTCACCTGACGCTGTGTCACTGACACAGATCGACTATTGTTTGGGCACGTGACGCTGCGTCACTGACACATAACCACTAGTGTACGGTCACGCGATGCTGAGTCACTGACAGATCGACTATTGTACAGTCACGTGATGCTGCGTCACTGACAGATCGACTATTGTACGGTCACATGACGCGTCTCTGACAAATATCAACTATTGTACGGTCACTTGATGCTGCGTCACTGACACAGATCGATTATTGTACAGTCACGTGACGCTGCGTCACTGACACATATCCACTATTGTACGGTCACGCGATGCTGCGTCACTGACTGATCGACTATTGTACAGTCACGTAATACTGCGTCACTGACAGATCGACTATTGTACGGTCACGTGACGCGTCACTGACAAAGATCGACTATTGTACGGTCACTTGATGCTGCATCACTGACACAGATCGACTATTGTACAGTCACGTGACGCTGCGTCACTGACACATATCCACTATTGTACGGTCACGCGATGCTGCGTCACTGACTGATCGACTATTGTACAGTCACGTAATACTGCGTCACTGACAGATCGACTATTGTACGGTCACGTGACGCGTCACTGACAAAGATCGACTATTGTGCGGTCACGTGACACTGCGTCACTGACACAGATCGACTATTTTACGGTCACGTGACGGTCCGTCAGTGACACATATCCACTATTGTACGGTCACGTGACGCTGCGTCACTGACACATAACCACTAGTGTACGGTCACGCGATGCTGAGTCACTGACAGATCGACTATTGTACAGTCACGTGATGCTGCGTCACTGACAGATCGACTATTGTACGGTCACATGACGCGTCTCTGACAAATATCGACTATTGTACGGTCACTTGATGCTGCGTCACTGACACAGATCGACTATTGTACAGTCACGTGACGCTGCGTCACTGACACATATCCACTATTGTACGGTCACGCGATGCTGCGTCACTGACTGATCGACTATTGTACAGTCAGGTAATACTGCGTCACTGACAGATCGACTATTGTACGGTCACGTGACGCGTCACTGACAAAGATCGACTATTGTGCGGTCACGTGACACTGCGTCACTGACACAGATCGACTATTTTACGGTCACGTGACGGTCCGTCAGTGACACATATCCACTATTGTACGGTCACGTGACGCTGCGTCACTGATACAGATCCACTATTGTACGGTCACGTGATGCTGCGTCACTGACATACGGTCACGTGACGCTTTGCTGTTTTTCAAAAAAAGCGCGTCAATGACAGATGTACTATTGCACGCTATTGCGCGGTCACGTGATGAACTATTGAACGGTTGGCATGTGGTCAAAAATATTCAATCACACGTGACTGCTTCTGGACCAATGAAAAATGCTTATATTTTATGATATATAATAAATACTACTACTTTTCATCGCATCATCTCACGATACAATCAATAAACTTCATTTAATTGCTCTTAAGCCTCTTATGTGTGTAGAAAGTAGAAACAGAAATGGCACTAGATAGCAAAGATGTGACATTTCTTTCAAAAAGAAACTGCTTGAATGAGCAGGAACTGTATTTATATACAGGCATGTATAACACACGCATTACAGAGAAGGAGATAACTGTGACTCGTTACATATTCTTGTTTATCACATAACTTACGGTGCGGGAGTGGAATAACACCATTCTAAATTTTTCAATATACCACTAGTTATATAAGCATGCAAATAAACCAGTATGCGCTGTCAAAAAAAATCGATAATGACTATGATCCAATTCCCACGGTTTATGCCGGTTTCGCGTGTTAAAAGCAACAGGCAAAATGCAATAAAAGTCGATATGTAAGTTATGTGATAAATAGAATCTAACAGTCGTTCTCATTCATTATTGAATTTATTAAACGAGTTGGCAAAATGATCTAATGCGAGGCTCATCTTACTCATGTAAGATCCTCTATATATTTATTTGCTATCCTCAAAATAAAGGTTAACCTGGTCATTACATGGCTTTGTTTCTATACCAATCTCATTACATAAGTTGCTTTTCGCAAACAGAAATGTGCACCCTAGGCCTAGGTCTATAGTGCTAGAATACATGTGTAAAATAAATGAGTTTTCTTGTATGTGATTATTAAACAATCGAACCACATTGTTTGTTGTAAGATATCACTAAACTGTGGAACAAAATAATTAAATTAAACGTCGCATGAGTGTGATCAAAATCATGTAACTAATGTAATCTCATCGTCAGTCAGACATTTGCTAGTCAGACGTTTTTCGAACACCAGAACTGTATTAGGCCGCCTTAAAATATCAGTGTTCTTTTTTCCCACTGGAATAATCGCGGGTTCCAAACTCCTGGACCGGTTTCTACTTCAAGATCGCCAAGAACACGTGACGGATTCAAATAAGTCAACGCCACTGCTAGGCTGGTACGCTTACATCCAGGCCATATATAGTTTAAGAAAATATCACTTGGTGCGTAATGAATTATATTTAAATATAGATTTTGATACAGAGTTTTCCGATTTAGCGATTCGGCAATTTCATACAATTTAGCGAATAAAAAAGTTATGTCAATGCTAGGGCAGATTTTGCAAGCAATAATGAGGGTTATTAAGTTGTTCTTAAGCAAAAAACCATTGTCAAAATGTAATGTTCCTAAAGCATACAATTGCTTCGGAAATAACGATTTTTTAATGCGGATATTACAATACTTTGCATTTCGAAGTTCTATGGAAAGTTGTTTGTGAACATGAATCTAATAATTCTTAATGAATCACGAATTTAACATTAAAACGTTCAGAGCGAATCGTGAACTGGCAGCTTGTTGCCAGGAAGCGATTAAAATAGTATTCTTACAATGTTTTACTAACTCCCAATGTCGTGAGTAAATCAATGAATCGCTTATTTACAAGCATTTAAAAAAAACAAGCTCTGATAATAGGCAGTAGATAAAGTGCATTACAAAGAATTGCATCATAAATATGCGATGGTATGCCTGACGATAGCGATTATACTGTAGAGATGTAGAGATGTAGTTTAATAGTTTTCACGAGTTAATTGAAAAATTAAAGATGTGTACGCCTAGTATACCGTTCAAGTACTTATTTCAAACTTGATCTGAAGCTACCTTGCATCAACGTTTCAGATTTGACGGATTTGTATAAATCGGTCCATTCCTCTGGAAAACTAGGACAATGAATCCTCTACAGTATTATTTTTAACATTTCTCGTCTATTGGGGTAGCTTTAGCTTATCTTTAAAGAATACTGGCGCCAAGTTGTCTTTAACTTGTTTTAGCATGCCCTCTTGTGTCCTATCAATTTCTAACCATGAAACAAATATGAAACGTGTAAAGTGTCTGTGCTCGACTTTCAGTCTTACAGGTTGACATACATGTCCAAGCCAATGCAATCGCTCCGATCAATTCAAAAGCTGCTGAAAAATACTTAAAATATCCATTTTGATGTTGTATGTTCGAAAATGTACTAATCATTGACTCTGAGTGTCAACCTTTGAGCTGGTTATCAACAACAACACTAAAACGGGACAGTGTAAATAAAGAAATCCCCGCCATGAACTATTTTCTACAAGCTCTAGAAAAACAAATAAGTTGAGACACATAGACACCATATGAAGTTGCTCGGGGAACATCCCCATCTAAATGGGGATAATCAAATCTGCGACAAGGGTGCACAGTTCGTACCCATAGGGATAACAACAATTTGTCTATAAACGGTAGATCCATATCTAATAGAAGAATAAGTGATTCACAAATTTCATGGCAAGTCCACATTGTGTAATTGTCCAAACTGCCATTAGTAAAAAACGCTTTAATATTGTTACAGGCCAAAAATGTAGTATTTTCTCTAGTAAAAGTTTTTTGAATGAGACCAATAAGCATGTCTTTGATAAAGTTGTGTTGTAAAGTTGTATATAATGTAGCAAAATCATAAGTACTTATAGCTGAAGCTTGACGTTTATTGCAAATTGTATCAAGAACGTCGTATGAATTTTAATAGACCAAAATAAATTAATCCTAGAGTTTTCATAAGCTTTAGCACAATATTGTTAACGTGATCTTTAACGGCAGTAAGACAAGATGTTAACACTTTGGAGAAATTTTTAGTAATGCAAGAACTAGAATTGAAAATAAAACGGGATTTATATGGTTGTTTGTGTAATTTGGGAATCCAGTACATCGTTGCAAGTCTGTTTTAATTCTCGTCTATTCCAGCCTTGAAAATCCTGCGCTGAGTGATATCGAAACAACATTATATTCAATAGATTGCACTGGAGTATACGAATTAGTACTCCCGAGTTCCTGATTGATTGACGTAATGGAGGCGTCAAACAATAATTATATTATTAGCTGCTTTATCAGCAGGAACTAAAACAAACTTATTTTGAAATTCCTGGAGTCCTGATTTTAAATTACGAAATGAAAACCTAGGTCTAAAGGGAAGTAGGAAAGGTTTGCCGTATAGAAGTTAATACGGGCATCTATGATGTCTTTTTCCAAGTAGAAAGGGAGTTAGGGTCAGCATGTTCTCTACGATACCATTTAATACTAACATCATCAATGGATTGGGCAATCTGACCACGACATGCATTAGAATCAATCACAGAAGGCAACCTTTAGAATACAAATGCCGAATACGTTTGTCTATAATATATATGACATGATCAGCCGGAGCATAGCAAAATTTAGATGTTTTACACACACATTCCTTAGGTCAGACACTATTTTTTTATAGTTAAAAATCATATTTCTACATCGTCTCCGTGGGTATTAGTCCGGAAACAGTAAATGTTGATAATGCCGTCGCTATCAGTAAGAAACAGATGAATACATATGAAGCGATTTGGTCTGAAGGATTCAACGGGCATTTAATGAACAAGGTTGTGAATGGTTGTGAGTATATAAAAGCTGTTAAGTCTGAATCTGTTGCAATATTTGACATTCAATTAATATATTCTAAAGACATGGGCTTAACGGTCTCGCGTGACATAGATCTGCAGAATGTTGTCAATCAGGAATTAGTGCCTATACTCACATCACTTTTTGAAGACAGTGGTGATGAAAAGAACATAAAAACAAATCCACACTGAAAAAAATAAAAATTTAGATTGAGCACTCATCCCGAACCTTAGCAAAACATGAAGTCAGTATTATAGATGGCTGAGACCTCCTGTGGAAAATTAATTTGCCGTCAAATGGTACAGTTCGAGACTTTATTGACCAATTTTGGAGTTATATTTCTAGCTAACTGGTCAAATGTGAAGCCTTTCTCTCTCCTGTGACAATGCGACCAGATATACCACCAGAGCTTTACTGCTATCCTTAAGATGATAAGATGTGGTTGTGCGTCGGAGCAACCCTATTCAACTGCCAGATGTGGTTGTCACATTAACTGAGCATGCACTGTTTTCTGTCAACGCAACATGTCAACCAACTGCCAAAATAAATGGACAAAAAATGATGCTGAGTCTAGCGATGAAGATCTTGGCGATGATATCCAGGTCACTAGTCAACCAGATGACGTGTGATTGATCTCGTTAAGTGTTACGTCCGTTGGAAGTCGATACAATATTCAATATTTTGAAAAAGGACTCCCTGACTTAACCCTGCATAAATGTATTAAAGAAACCTGCCCCAGCTCCATCTAGTGGCTTTTATACGGCAGTTGGGAATATTCATTATATGTTGTGGCTAAACGTGTTTGTTTATATACACATACACACAATATAATCAATCAAAAACAAAGAATAGCTTTTTTTGTTTTTATGAAATATTAAAGGTATCATCAGGTATTGCTTAAATTAAAATCAACATTTTAAATCGTAAAATAGGTCAAAAATATATATGAAAAATTACCAATTTTCAAATAAAACGCAATAATTATTATTATAAATTGAAACAATTCTTATCAATTAATACAGGAACCAAGTTTTAAATAGTTGCAACGCGGAGCACCTCGGCGATATCTAAACATGACGCTCGCGTTGCAATACATTACGATTTACCTCTAATTTTAAAATAGCTAACCCTGACGCGTAACCATATTTAGGAAATCCCTTCGTCGGGTCTTTTATTTCATATGTTCTGCGTAATTTCGGATGATGGTTTATGACTCACTTAGTTCATTTATATCAAATGAATCAGACTTAATATATTTGGACTAATCTTAAAAAAAAAAAGACCAATCATGATGTACTTGCTTTAAAATGGCAAAAACAGAAACGACTTTCAAGCTGTATTTGTAAACGTTAAAACGTCGGCTTTCACAGATGAATGCGGCGAATGAAGTAACGATAAAAATGAAACATTTTAATTGTAAGAAAAACGACATTTAAAATGATTTATATTTGTAAGATATTAAAAAAAGTATCGAATGCGTAAATATAACAATAAAGTGAGCAGATTGTTTTGGTTTGTTACGTTTCATATTTACCATGGTGTTTACTTGTTGGGAGAGATGTTTTGATTTCTTATGTTTCACATTGACCCTGCATTTACTTTCTCGGAGAGCTGTTGTGTAACGACTGTTTCATTAGAACGTATAAGCATGGCAATCGGATCGATACGTTTCACATTTATAACCCTGTCGACGTACACTATCACCAAGATTAAACTGGCAATCAAATGTTTCTGCTGAACATGGTGCCAATGTTAAGCAGCAATCCCATTTTATATTCTCGCAAAGACTGACACAATCTAGACATACCAGTTTTTACTAGAATGAATTTGTCTCTAACGGTCATTCGTCACTCTTGGTTATACACCATTTTCGAATTTTTTTTTCAAGGGGCGGTGTCTTAATTAACGCTCCTCTGCCTCGCCTGCGGGCGGGAAGTAGGGTTAACTCACCGGTATCATATCAAAGACTTCATAAAAACGGTACTAGTTAACAGTTCTATTGTTTGGCGTTCAACATATACAGGGTAGATCTAGCTACGACTGATACATAAATATGTATACACGTGCGCACGCATGCATTCACGCACGCACGCACACATACACATACACTTTCTGTTGAATACTGAATGACGCAAATGTGTGGATAGTTTTAAAGATTAGCAAGAAAAATAATGTCGAATTTTCTTCTTTTTTTCAGACATATTGACAAGTGATCTTATCATTAGTTTGGCAAGATATTTCCTGTTCGCTAGGAACAGCAATATCAATCTGACCGGGAAAACTTTGTTTAATGTCGGTTAAATGGTGCCTTTAGATGTTGCACGGCTCTGTAATGCGGTTAATATTGAATAAAGCGTGCGTCGTGTTTTAACTGTGTTCGTTGTAAGATCAATATCTAATTAATAAAGAAGTTATAACGTAGTTACTTTATTATTGATGTAAGATCAAAATAATATAATTAATAAAGAAGTTATAACGTAGTTACTTTATTATTGAATACGTTTATCAGCTATTGGTAACCTTCGGTCTCTATCTAGGTTAATACTAAACCAACCTCGGAATATGCTCTAAATCCATATAAATATGTATGTTAATATTATTGATTTTATCGGTCTTGTCATATCTCTTCTTATATCATTATTATAGGGTTACTCTATTAACATTTTGAATTTTGCGACGGTATATCAGTCGTTGAATGGTCGCACACTTTGTTCAGTGGCGTAGCGTTGACGGGGCATTTAAACGCGATTTGCGACCTTTAAACGACTGATATAATGACGCGAAAGTCAGAATAGGGCCACTGTAAATCCCTTTGGAGGGGTAGGCAGAGGGGTAGAATCCCCCCCCCCCCCCACCCCACCAAATTCATGTTCATTTAATCATTTTTTGTTCATGTTCATTAAAGGTCTTCATCATGATCCCTGCATTGTTTCAGGTGCTATCTCGCTCGCATCAATAGAGCAGTGGCAGAAAAACAATAAACGTGGCTCCAGCGTAAATGGAGTTTCTACGATAGAATTTGCAGCAACTCTGCAGTTCAGGGTGAGAAGGTTCTAGGCCCATTTTCCATATTTTGTCTCGATGTACATGGAAGATGAGCCTGGCATGTTCATGCCTATTAGGCGCCATATAACCTTTTCATGTGTTGGTGCGCCTTAAATCCCAATTCAATTCAATTCAATGTGTGTCGAAGCATATTGACAATACATGTTATAATACAGTTGCTCGTGCTATTATTTGTCGGAGATATCGTATTGGCTTGATTGGTTAAATGGATAAATGTTGAAACATGGCGTCATGTTAATTTCCTTTTTGCTGGATCAATCTGTCAAACTATTTGGCAACATATTCTTTAAGTTGTGTCACTATTGATTTAGAAACAATTTCAACACTAATTGAAAACACTCGTACTTCATTATCAGATCAGATACATTTCTATTTTTACTTAAAATTGTAATCATGGTATTAAAGAACATATATTGAGAGTTTATTTCTTAAATGAATTACAATAATAATAATATGGCGCTGGTCCCTCATCAATCTTTAGTTTTCACATGTTGAGATGTGCCCGCTATACCTCTCCAATCTGTTTGCAACTTAAGATTTATTGTAAGTTATATATACTTCCACGCATTTATGTTCTCATATCGCGAAAAGAAAACTGTGGTCACGCCGAAACAAAACAAAATCCTACATGTATTCACACAAATCGCTCAACACAGCATATTTGTGTTAGTTTACGTGTGCCGAAGACAGAATCGTGCGGTATCAAGAGTGTCAATGGGTCTTGTTTGTGTAAACTGCTGAATACAGTAACTGTGTGGTAGTAAGCGTGTCTACTTGGTCTTCTGAAAAGAGTATCTGTGTGGTAGTAAGCGTGTCGAGTGGGTCTTCTGAAAAGAGTATCTGTGTGGTAGTAAGCGTGTCGAGTGGGTCTTCTGAAAAGAGTATCTGTGTGGTAGTAAGCGTGCCTACTGGGTCTTCTGAAAAGAGTATCTGTGTGGAAGTAAGCGTATCGAGCGGGTCTTCTGAAAGAAACATGTGTGTGGCAAAAATAAGACCATCACAAACAAAGGGGTTGACAATAGGGCTACCGCCTTGGAACGGTAAGTGGCAAAAAGGCCGCTGGTTGTTTAAACAAGGTTCTAGGGTGCACCAAACCTCACACTTACCCTAATGTCAACCCTCTGAGTGTCAACCTTTGAGCTGGTTATCAACAACAACACTAAAACGGGACAGTGTAAATAAAGAAATCCCCGCCATGAACTATTCTCTAATCAACAAGGCAGCATTAATAGGCAATATAAGTAAAACACAAAGATGCTCGTGTATATATAAATACAAAAAAACAATAGCCTATAAAGCCACAAAGAAGGTACGCAATGGCTTGGCAGAAGCCAGAGCAACAAGAGAATAAACCATTGAGGGAACGACAAACAAATGACTGCAGATACGTCACCGTCCTTCTGGGCTTTAGGTAGAGTTATGTTCCTTTTTCGACTTCAAAATGTCGGTTAAAGTTTTTAGTCAAGTCCTTGTATTTAAATAGGTGATTGTTAATTATTAATACAACTTCAGTAAAGCATGTGGATGCTAGTAGAAACATGTTCCATAACCCTGTATTGTATTTTAGCAAAAGTATTGCCATATTTCTGGATAAATATTTTCTGTATTGTATTTTAGAAAAGGTGTAGCCCCTTTTCGACTTTGAATTTATTTTATTTTATTTGTTGGCAAGTCCATTTATTTCAATACCCACTAGCCATATACCGGTATCTCTGTCAAAGGAGCTTGACAAGTGTCATCAGAGTCATCAAGGACACGCAGAGACACGTTTCTTAACTTTTTATTTCATTTTAGCCAAATAATTGTTTTTTTTCAACTTTGAGTTTCAGTTAAAGTTTTTTAAGCAGCTTCATATATTTCAATGAAACTCACTGCATACATCAAATAACAATGGCAAACCTGTAAATGTCAGTAGCCACACATAAACACCACACCTTCCATACTCCTACACCACCATCACCCCAGATAAATATACACATATTTGTTCTATTCTTTTAGGTTTCTCTTCAGTTACCATGTCTGCATCTTGTTTTCTTCTCCCTCCATTCCCTCCATCCCCACCCCGATGAAAATATTGTATTATTTCTGGGTTTCTTTCCTATTCAGTAACGCTTTACTTCCCCTCACCACCCTCTTCAAGTTCATATTCTTTCTGGGGTAGTGAAGGTCTTGCTTTTATAGTTGGTATATATGTTTAATGTCCACCTCCTCTTCGCACCCTCTACACCATCACCTCACCACCAACTAACCTCCACAATTAGGAATTGACCTTGTGAATGAACTGGCAACATGGTTGAGGGGGGGAGGGGGGGAGAGAAGTGGCAGTGGCCTTGTTTAACATTTGGTCTGAATAGTGGAGCATGCTGTCCTTTCGAAAGCTCTTGTTTTATTTGGATCTTTTCATATTTGGTGGATGGAACTCCATGTGCTGGTCTATGCGAGCCCTCTTTTGCTCTAATAAATTATGTATTGATTGGATGTTTTGTTTGGTGGTGTAGGGGATTGTCTTGTACTGGGCAACAGAGAGATAAGTAACAATGTTTTATTTCAAAGAAATATTTAGCAGAACCAAATATCTTTTTTAAACATATTTTTCAGTGTAATAAAATAAATAGCCTCAGATTCACTGTCACCCTCACAGGATTGCAATATTTACATACTACATTGACCAATGTATATCACATTTAGGCCATTATATCTTATTATTTGTTTTACGAATCAACAAGACAGAGAATTGCTGTAGGAGGAAGAAAAACAATACAAATAAAAATTTGGTAAAGCATAGTTTAATTATTTTGTTTGAAAGCAAGAGAATGAAATGTTCTATTAAAATCTGGGAGGAGGTAAACAAAAAACACAATAAAATCAAATTCCGTATGGAAAAATAAAATACCTAATTTAGTTTTGTCGTAGGAGGTTCGTAAAACGAATTATCAAACGATAATGGCCTGATTACAACCATGACTTAGGTATACCACATTAATTATAACCATGACTTTATTTGAATATCACATTCATTACTACCATGACCAATGTATACCAAATTACTACCATGACCACTTTATAACACTTCATACAACACATATTTTATTACCACCATTGCCAGTACATACCAAATTGATCACATGTATAACTACCATGACTAATGTATACCAAATGTATTACTACCATGATCTATGTACATCATGTTTTCCATGTTGAATGCAGTGGCTGTTGGAGTAGATCTACATTTATCATAGACTGAAGAGGGAGCCAGGTTTTTTTTCCCTCTAACTGGACTCACAAGCAGATTATTTTATCCAAGAATTTGAGAGAAGACTGGGTTTTGTTTGAGCAATTTCAGGAACTGTTTTGTTAGAGCCAGGATATTTTTTTCAACAATTCAAGGGCAAGAATATCAAAAAAATCAGGAAAAATCCCAGCCGCCATTTCCACACACCTACCCCCACCCAACCCACGACCCCACACCCAAAGTTCAATTGATCGGTACTTACGTTTTTCGAGTGGGTCTTTTGAAAAGAGTATCTATGTCGTATTAATGGTGTTGAGTGGGTCTTTGGAAAAAAGAATCTGTATGGAAGTAAGCTTGTCGAGAGGGTCTTTTGAATGGAGAGTATCTGCGTATCCAATGGGTCTTCTGAAATGAGTATCTGTGTGATAGTAAGCGTGTCGAGTGGGTCTTCTGAAATGAGTACCTGTGTGGTAGTAAGCGTGTCGAGTGGGTCTTCTGAAATGAGTAGCTGTGTGGTAGTAAGCGTGTCGAGTGGGTCTTCTGAAAAGTGTATCTGTGTGGTAGTAAGCGTGTCGAGTGGGTCTTCTGAAAAGAGTATCTGTGTGGTAGTAAGCGTGTCGAGTGGGTCTTCTGAAAAGAGTATCTGTGTGGTAGTAAGCGTGTCGAGTGGGTCTTCTGAAAAGAGTATCTGTGTGGTAGTAAGCGTGTCGAGTGGGTGTTCTAAAATGAGTATCTGTGTGGTAGTAAGCGTGTCGAATGGCTTTTTCTGAAAATAGTATCTGTGTGGTAGTAAGCGCGTCCAGTGGGTCAAGTAATATATACCTTCAACTATACAATACACTGCGCTATTATTCATATTACATGTGAGCTCGAGGTGACAACACTACGAGGCTGTTGGTCACAGCTTTCATACATCATCTATTATTTAGAGCAAACTTTCCTCGAGGTTTCGATGTATAATAAATACACGTCTGTTTGGTGTATAAACACATTTGTTTTCAGTCTGTTTTTTTTCCTCCGCTTATTTTCTAGATGAAAACTCTTGTGTTTATTAGTCTAATTGTAAGCACAATCGTGAACGCTCGGCCAATCCCGTCATTCTTCGGGATCCCGCCTCATGTGTATCACGGCGCTTCGGTATGTTGAAAATATTGACATTCTGTTAGCCGGAAGTGAACGGCATAGAAAATAGTGCACTGTTGCTATGTAAACAATGGCCGCTAGCCACACGTGTTGATGTATAATTTGCGTCGAGTGTTTGATTTTTTACAATGCAAATGAAGGTTTTATCACTGCTTTCATGTAAACAAACTATTGATGGAGCAATCGGCTGAATAACATTGCAACATTTGGATGGTAACTTTGATTTTGAATGCAAATTTGTTTTGGCGGGAATCTATGGCGCGATGACGTAACCAATATGGAAACCTGCGTAATACATTCGAGTAATGCTGCGAAGCAGTGTACGAGATGTTGCGAATGATGTAAGCAGTGTCCCAGTGATCAGTACATGAAAAATGCTTATTAATAAATGCAGACAATTCTCATGTTTTTGCGTCTGTGTGATCAAGATCGATTCAGGACGTTTCGGCACAAAACTATTTCGGCACCTAGACGAATCGGAACGTAGACGTTTCGGCATCAAACTATTTCGGCATCTATTTTATTTTTTACCCTGGACGTTTCGGCACCCATTTATATTTGAGTATTATAATGAAGTAAAGAAGTAAAGAAATTAAATATTTTCTATAAGATCACTTGTAATTCATTAAAAATGCAAAGTTGATTGCCTTAACGGCAGCTCCGTAGCGGTTTTGAGCCTGAATACAACTAAAACATGAACATAACTAGTATAGGGCCCATATGATAATCACTTGTAAAATTTAAGTAAATATGACTTTTATATTATATTGTAGCATGGTCACTGAAATTCCATTTGTAATAGCTCAGGTGTAAATCGTTTAATTGAAAATACTTGAATATGTTCTCTTTAACATGTATAATAATGTATACCTAAGACAAAATAAAAACTTAACTGTTTTCATACAGTATCTTCTAATTCTTCACTTTACCTTCCTGTCATCTCCATATCGACGACTACAGGTATGTGACTTGAACAAAGTCGCCACAAACTAACCCATTATTAAAAATCGTCTACATATAACGCATGTGTTATACTTGTCTTGTTTTAATTGTATTGCTGTGTTAGCTACGCCTAAATCACTCATTAAAGGGTGTGGCCGTACAACTTGTGTCAACCTGTTGTAACCGTGTCAAACTGTGCACACATTTTTAATGAAGAGTTTACTACCAGTGCTCTTCATGGTTAAGAGCGTAACCATATAAGGACTACTAATAACCATGTTGTAAACACTAACTGCTATAGAAGCTAAGAAGAAATAGTCACCATTAAAACACGCTCTCTCTCGTTCGTTTCTTTATAATGAAGATGTTAGTGAATGTTAACATGTAATGAAAATATATAATTCATACAATTCGTCTCTTTTCGATTATACGACAATGTAATATACTGAAACGAAAAAGAAACTGGGGAATTTCCGCTATATATTGTATATACTGCACATTTAATTCCACAAACTGTTCCAAAGAAATCCCAAGATGTTTTGTAAATAAAACAAAGTTGCAGTTAGTTAGAGAAAGGACACAACTGTGATGCTGTAAACGTTTTAATCACAGTACATTTTATAACAATAAAATACTAAACTATGTGAGTTATATATATATGCCTTGTCGTCAGTAGGGTTAGAAACGATTTACATTATGTTGTACAATTTGGTTTTTGTTGGCGGGATAGCTACTTTAAATTACAACCCGTTAACATGTTCGATTTTAAGACGATGACATTATCCATTTGCAAGTGTGTAGTAGTGCACTTGTCATTGTTAAGCAACGCAACTCTCGTGCAGTTTAATATAATTTACAAATTCAGACAATTTGGTATGAAAAATTGATCACAAGGAGCAGGTTTAATATGTTGCATGTTTGTATTTGGCTACAAAAAAAATAGAGTTATGAAAACTTGTACACACATGGGATATTATGGAAAGCATTATAACGTTTGGCGTTTGCAAGTTCAATGCTGTACTGTTGCATTTGGCACACATAAAAGAAGATTATGCAAACTGCACACGCATGGGATATAGTTGAAAATTGCACTTTAATATATTTTAATCTGATTCCCTTCCAAACGCCCTTGGTTATCAAGCGTATAATTGATGGTGAATATAATATAATCCTAGATAGTTTGTAACATGGTCCATGTAACATGTGCAAAAAATACGCCACAAAATACAGCAAACATTCTTTATCTAAATCTTGAAATGTTTGGTAGTGTTTGATGTTTGTCTTTATCTTGTCTTGTCGTGTCGTGCCCTTAGTGGTTTATTTTCGTGATAATCTGGCTTCTGTCAAGTCAATGAGTACTTGCTTTATGGCTTTCTATTCTCAGTTGCAAAAGAAAGCGGACACTGAGTTTTGTTTAGATTTATTTGTATAACGTTTTTTTTTAGAATTAAATTGACAAATTCCAAAATAAATATGCCATGTTTGGTACAACGTTTTTATCATTCCATTGCCAATATCATGTTGTCATTTGTTTTTCAATAGGTCGAATCGTTAAGGGACTGTCGCTTGATAGGGTGTAAAGTAAATTTTCAAAGTGTCCAGTTTCTTTTGCAACTGATTTCGTGTTGTATTTTATATATACATGATCATGTTTGTAATATACTTGTACTAACTGTTAATGTTGCCTAGTTTGTATATAGCCTGGTAGGGATTTTGTTATTTTCACTGAGATGAAAACAAGGTAAGATTGAGGTACCTGGTTTAAACCCGTCCTAGCGTGTTTTTGCCACTGGCCGTTCCAAGACTGTTCCACTATTGTATATTATTTTATGTTTGTCGTGTCGTTTACTTCGTTTTTACTTTTAATTGTTTCTGTTTTGTATGCGTGTTTTTGGTTGACTGTCTTCTGTGATTGCTGCATTTCCTGTTTGAATGTTAGTTGTAAATAAACATTCTATAGATCAATACATACAAAGTAAAAATCGATATAAAATTCGAACAAGAAATGTCTTATACAAGGGCCAAAGTCAACCAAAACACACATGATAAAAAAAAAGTACAAGGATAAATAAAAGGCAAGGTGAAGGACATCACAAACAATACACAAGCCAAAGGTTATTGCAATTAAGAACATGACTCATGTTGGTGTAATGTGAAAAATAAACATGGTATAGCTAAGTGTGTGGCGGCCCAAATAGCTATTGAATGGCTGTTGAAACTAGTACAATGTAACTGTAGGTTGATGAAAGAGTTTGTTTCACCGTAATAACACAGTCGAGGACGAATGACTTTATTGCTACATTGCCACTATATTGTTAACGAAGGTTGATCCTGTTTCGAAGGAGTTCTTTTATTATTAATGATACTGAAAAACGTGTTTTGTTTTATTAATGATAAAAATATTTAATGTATGTGGCAAATCTGTTTTACGATAGTTTATGATCTTAGAGAGAAAGCGACATGTGTAATACTATCACTAAATTAAAGTGTTTTATAAAAGTATATAAGTAAAAAAAAAAGGATTGTGAAAGTAAACTGTTGTAATGTTGGGAATGCTGCGGGAAATATACCGAGAACAAAAGTAATAAAGGTGTGTGGTAGTGTTTTCTGTAGCTGTACATACTATACTAAAGGGGGAAAAGGAACACAACTCGGGAATTTCCGCTATATTATGTATATACTGCACACTAATTCCAAGTTATATTCCAGAGAAATCCCAAGTTGCAGCTAGTTCCAGAAAGGACTAAACTTATCAAAAGAAGTTCACTTAATTCTTAACTTTTGAACTTCCGCTTTGAAAATTTGAGCCATTTCAGAACTGTATTAAACGAAAAAAATAGTGCGAAAGTTTACATCCTAAGTTTGCTCACCTGCTGGAGCCAAACGCGTATTCTATCATAATGAAACTTTGAAGAATTAGATTTACAGCAACATATTTTACATACTATTAGAATATATGGCGAAAACTCCCGAGTTGCGTTTCTTTTTTCCTTTAGTATACAATATCGGAAAAAGTAATTTATCAAACTGAAAAACAAATATGACACAGGTACTAAATGTATGATATTCAATTCATAGTCATTATCTGTTACCGGTTACTATGGCAACATATTCGTGTGTTAAACCAACAATAACTTGTCATTGTTGTTGTCATATTGAAACTCTCCTTAACGCATTGGTTTGTGTCCAAATAACAGTCAGAAATAAAGCAGTAATTGTGAAAATGGATATAGTTCGGCGTAGTAGCTCGACCTTGAGGAGAAAATGTAAGTCATTGATCCGGGTAGATTATAAAACATACCGTCGGAAAAATGTAAGTGATTCGGGTGGATTACAAATCATATCGTAGGGAAAATGTAATTCATGCGGGTAGATTACAAAACATTCCGTAGGGTCAACGTGACGTTTTTTGATTGCAGTATTCTACTCTTTACTATTTGTGACGCGTGCAATGGACTGAAAAAAACACGTTGCACATGTAATAGCATAACTGATGCCAAATTTATGGGCGTTGTAAAATATTCAGTATAAAAGTATAGAAATTAAGCTGTTTGCTTGATAACCTATCAGCAACTTCTCAGGTTTATTCCTGTCAGTTACTTTACAGATTACAGATCGTTTAATAATTTTAATGAAACCGATTTTATTAATGATCTTAGCGCTGTACCATGGGGCACTGTTGGCCATTTTGACAAAATAAATGAAACATTGGATGCTTGGGTTACACTAAACTCGCTCCCTTTAAAAATTCACAGAATTAAAAAACAACTTCAGCCAGATTGCCTTTCAGGTGAAATTCTTGATTGTAATAATAAGGAAATAAATAAATAAATGTAAGATTTGACAGATATATAAACTTCTAAGAAGTACAGTCACCCTAATGATACAAATTGTCGAAAAAACATATAAATCGAAAATTGGAGAAGAGAAGAATGATCATCGAACTGTAAGGAAAATATTCAAGGAATTTAAGGCATCAAGTAAAGGGAGAAATGTAGAAACCATTTTAGGTGTTATTAATTAGTCTTTATTATTATGGATTTCATATGCATATAAAAAGTTAATACAAGTGTGTAATGCAACACTTGTGAAAGAATACAACTAAACTTAAACATTGCAAAAAGACAGTAAATTGTCCAATTACAACACTTTAAAAAAATGACCAAAATCTAAACATGGTCCTTAAAGCTACAGACCCTCTATATAAATCGATTTCTTCTTTGTAGGCGTGTCTTTATTTGTAACTTCATGTTCACCAGCTCATGTCGAAATCGGGTATTTAATCGAGCAAATATAACGTAGGACATCATTTATTGTATAGACATCGACCAGTGCACATCGTACCTGTACACAGGTAACATTATGATTTACAAGAAGAAAAAAGATTTGTCTCTTTCGGGACTCGAACACACGACCTTCTGATTTAAAGTCAGGTACTCTACCACTGAGCTGTAACGCCGCTTGAGAAAATTGTATACAAACTACAATTTATTATGAGGCAAAATAACTTAACATATTTTTGCACGCAAATCAAAATGAATCCATAAGTATATAGACCATATTGTCGGACGTGTAAATTAGCATTGCCTGGTGTAATACTATATGTTATCAATATGAAACCAATATTCCGCCTCAAAACAACCATATCTCGACTTGTTATTTAGCGCATGATGATTTTGTTTGTGTGTTAGTTATTACGTAATGCCTATTTAGTGTTAATAATGCTAGAACAAACCAATAAATAGCCTTGGTCTAGTGGTTAAATGTACGGACTTCAAAACTTCAAAAAGCGTAACGGCTGTGGTTCAAATCCCGTTCCGGGCAAGTACTTTTTTTTATCACATATATTCTGAAGCTGTATATTTATCGATGTTACCTGTACGAAGGCTAATTAAAAATGTGATATTTTACGCATCGATTTCTGCCTTATATACCGACTTTTGGGGTGTTCGTCGATTTGAAACTATTTCACACGTGACTCATTCATATTCATGAGTTATTACCAGTTAATATAGAGGGTCTGTAGCTTTAAATTATTTTAAGGAGTATATATCAATTTCGACACGAGTAATTACCGAATGATAGTTATGATTACAGTATGTGTCAGTTTCATGAGTTCTAGCAACATTGGGACAGTTGTTCAAAAAATGTAACCAGATTTTCCCTGTTAACGGAGAAATGTTAACTATCCGTTAAATCCCCTTTTAATGTTTTCGTAAGCTTTGTTCAAATTTTTCCGTTAACAAAATGTTAAAATTCTCGTTAAAGTTAATGATGTATTGAACAACTGGGCCAATGTGAATGGTAAACTAACAGCGAAATTAGAGGAAGTCAAGTTAATTTATTACGTAGTCACGCCTTAATTCCATTAAGCGATGGGAAAGCTTATATTAGCAGGATTTTATAACGGATATTTCGACAATAAAACACGTTTAAAAACACAATGCGATAATCTGTCTAAAATTACCTATTGAATGTTTTAATTATTTTACAATATGCAAACTTTCTAAGCCGAAATAAGGAAGTATTTCATACCCCAGCCAAACCCATTTTCGCTTCTTGAAGAAGGGGTTGGATGGGGTATGAACGTTAATACTCGGACCACGTAATGCTAACTGATAAATGATCATGTTTATTAGCAAATAAAACTGGCATCTAGTATACACACAGCTAAGATCTATATTCATTTACTTGCAGCTCGTCAGAATGAGAGCGGTGAGGGAAATGGAATTTACCAACCAAAGAGTAAAAGGTCAGCATCTAGACTGGCGTTCGAGAAAATCAGTGGACCTCATAAAACGGTAAGCGTTTTAATGTTGGTTTAAATGATTAAAAAAAAAAATAGCAACAGCATTGCAGCATCAACATCAGTAATAACAACAGCAGCAACTTCAACCACCAGCTACAACAAAGCATTTGCAATGTTTTCTATACCTCATGTATACTGAAACGAAAAAGAATCGCAACTCGGGAATAGCCGCTATTTATTGTATGTACAATATGCTGCTGTTAATCGAATGGTACATGGCAACGTAAGACCTTTCCTTTCAGGAAAAAGCATGTGAGCAAACTTAGGATGCAACATTTTGCAAACTCTTTACGTTAAATACAGTACTGAAATGGCTCAATTTTTCAAAGAATAACTTTATGAATTTCTTTAGTTGTGATTAAAACGTCTACAACATCACAGTTGTGTCCTTTTTCTAACTAACTGCAATGTTTTGGGATTTCTTTGGAATATTATGTAGAATTAATTGTGCAGTATATACAATGTATAGCGGAAATTCCCGAGTTGCGTTTCATTTTCGCTTCAGTATATTTACAATAGTATTTTATAATGATGTTTTAACGGCTCATCAGTACATTGCTGTTTAGATTGTTTCGAGCACAGACATATTAATAAACAGATAGGAAACTTCCTATCTAACCAAAATATCACGTGGCACCTTAACTTTTCCTTCCATCTCCTCTCTCAATTATTCACTGATTTTGATGAGAATACATTCAAACGATTCATAGTGAATAGCAAAATGGTATTATAATAATTTATGTTTATTTTGAAAGTAAGAAATTGTATAAAAAGATGTTTAAAGTTAAAAATGTCATCATTTTTCGTTTTTCTCTTAAAAATCAAGGTTTTGACATAGTCAAAGTTTCCGTCAAACGCCTTTTTTGCTCTATTGGAAGAGAAAGAAAAATACTATCATTAGAAAGAAAATTTAATTTGTGATGGTATTTGGCATGAATGAAACTTGTATCTATAAAACTCTTCATAATATGTGTGTTTAAAGCTGGGAAATAATTTGTGAAATATTTGCACTGTGCCACGTGAAATTTAGATAATTTTCGTAGTGTCCAGTCTATTTGTTATTAGGTCTGTGTTTCGAGTAGCTATATCAACAATAGAATCAGCGGAAACCATACATTACTACGATAACAACTTTCTCGTCAACGACAAAAGCATTTATATGTTACTATTAAAACATATCCGGTGATCTCAAATGTGTGATAACACCAGTTGTAATCAATTGTCACCATTAAATGGATGCAATGTATGCGGATCATGATTAACTTTAAAGGGACACACATCAGACAACAGTCTTGAATAATGTATCATCTATTACAATAACATCTCGATTCGATTTGATTATCCAGCAGCATTTCAATGTTAAAGGGACACACGGCAATCTTGTTTTTTTAAAAACTCATGGCGTCCCGTTAGTTTTTCTGCATAAATTACATTTGTTCAATCATTAATATTAATTATAAGAATAGTATAAAACAAATTGTTTTTGCATATTATTAACAGTTGATTAAAGTGCACCAACAATATATTTAAACCTAGGGTAGAATGAGACGAAGAAATGAAAACTCACAAATTTATTTAATTATATGCAAGCAGGTTAAAGTCAAAATGATAAGGGATAAATAAACCGAGACTCAATTTTCAGTGCTTGATAAGTACTGCAAGATTGCCGTGTGTCCCTTTAAACTTGCTAGCATATTATTAATAAAAATAAAACATGGAGATTTCAGTTTTCTTTGTTAATCTACCTAAGCTTTATACACATTTTACATGTTATCATTAAACAAGTAGCATGGAAACCAAACTCGCTTTGATCTATTCAAACTGATATTAATGATGGTTTGCAAATATGCAAGTATGAAGACAATGAAAAACTAATGAGTCGCCGCGAGATATAAAAAAAATCAAGAGTTTGTCTCTTACCCTCTTCAAATTATTTGCATACTAACGAACTCCTTAACACGAAATATTTGGTTTTCAAATGTCATTTCCAGTTATCTATTTTGGAAGAAGACTTTATCTATGCAGCCGAATTTGGAGACATTCCAACAGTCCAGCGGATTTTGGAAGAGAGGCCGTCGTTAAATGTAGACTTCAGCGATATACTAGGACGAACCCCGCTTAGACTTGCTGTTGGAAATGAACATCTGGAGGTAAATAAACATTCGTACATAAACAGAAAAGTCTTCCTGTATCATATATAGCATAGTTTTAAAAAACAAAAGTGCTCAATCTATATAGTCCAGACTAACTTTTTTTTGCAAATATAATTCACTATATAAATAGCCTTTTATAAAATGTTAACCTTAGTTAATATAACAAAACAATACAAATCAAACTTTACTTTAAGCTACAAACGCTATACTTAAACTGATACTAACTCATGAGTATGAATGAGTTACAGGTGAAGTAGTTTCAATTCGCCGAACATCCAAAGAGTCGGTAATAGATGTGTAACTGAATATCACATTGTATCTATCTACGGCTTCCGATTATATTTCTTAAAACAAAAGTTGACCGCACAGGATTTAAACCAATGACATTTATCACCACACATTACGTGGTCCGCGTATTAACTTTCATACTCCATCCAACCCCTTCTCCATGAAGCGAAAACGGGGTTGGCTGGGGTACGAATTACAACCCTAATTTCGGCTTTAAAGGTCTGCATATTGTAAAATTAAACCATTTAATAGGTAATTTTAAATAGGTTATCTAATTTATTCAGTAAAAAGTGTTTTTAAACGTGTTTTACTGTCGAAATATCCGTTATAAAATCCTGCTAATATAAGCTCTCCCATCGCTTAATGGAATTAAGGCGGGACATCGTAATGATACCGAGGAGTTTTGTTGAAACGTTGTAACATTTCTAACAATAAATAGGCATTGCCGCTATAACTAGCGAACGCGCACACACTTCCCGCTAAAACTCGAGATGAAAGATGTTTTGAAACGAAATCCTAGTTAAATTGATAATATATATTATTTATTAATTTATTTACCCGTGCGACAGTCTTCTCAAAGAGTTGCGTCAGTTCAGTGGTTAGGACGACTGACTGTAAATTAAAATGTAAATTAGAAGGTCGTGTGTTCGAGTAGCGGGAGAGGCAAACATTTCCCCACTGTAAATCATAATGCTACCTGCGTACAGGTACGATGAACAATCATCGAATCATATGAAGTAAATGATGATCGCTTAAATAGCCGATTTCGCCAAGAGCTAATGAGCATGAAATCACAAATAAAAACATTCCTACACATCGGGATGAGATTTTAAGTATAGCGCCTATAGCTTTAAGCATGAAACACCATGACACCTCCATTTATTAGGAAGGCACCAACTTGACAAACACATAAGAAAATATTATCATTTATTAAATTGTTTGATCGTATAGTAATTAGTTTTGGCAAATATTGGGCGCGGCTCCAAATAGTGGGCTGCCGGCAACACATACATATATCATGGCAGCCCTTAACATGTTTCACAAAAGTGGGCATGGCCCATAAGCCTAATACCATTAAAGAGGCCCCAATAGGCTTAAACAAAATATGAAGCCCCAATAGGCTTAAACAAGAGAGGACATGGCCCAACAGCCTTATACCCTTAGTAAAGCCCGAAAAGGCTTATATAAAATGTTTATTCAAAACTTTTATTCTAAAGTAAAATGTTTCTTCATTTAATCACTTGAAAGTTATTTCTTTTCTAAAGTTAACAATAATGCGCACGACCGAACTAGGCATGATGCACCAACAAAAAGACCCAAAAGGCTTAATAGTTCATGCTGTAATCCCGACCCTGGTCAGTATTACATTGAAATTTACTAATTATAAAATTGTTAATTGTCATTAAATTTGATTTCATTGAATTGAAGGATTCACTGACGGCTTTCATTAACGCTTGAAAGGTATTTCTTTTCTAAAGTTTGCAATAATGTCCATGACCGAACTAGACCATTCTTTTGGAGCCGCACCGATCTTCTGGTATATATCGTTTTGTTTCTGGAGCCGCACCTATTATCTATCTTCTGGTATATCATTCTGCTGCCGACGCCGCACCGGCAGCGATCGTCAGGAATATCGTTCCGCTTCTGGAGCCGCACCGATTACGGATTCTCTGGTATATCGTTCTGCTTCCGAAGCCACACTTATTCTGTATCATGGATGTTCCTGAAATGATATGCAGACAACAGCAGAATCTTTTTCTTAATGGAGGATTAACAATGTTGGCCTAAAACCAAAATGAAATATGTTGAATCGTAATGGATCAACTTAATTACGAGTATGACAAAGAACTACATCACTAGGAAAAGAAAGGGTGAGGTGGGTGGGAAAACATTCAGTATTTTACTCGACATGAAAAGTACGTACCGCCGGCTTTAATGGTGGCAATGAGAGTAAGGAAAAGCTTGCGCATGCGCAAATAAACAAAGGTTACAAGAGCAGAGCTAGCTAACAAAACAGTGGGCGCCTCCCAATAACTCTGGCTATAACGAGTAATAGCCCGTATTATTAGGAAGGCACCAACTTGACAAACACATAAGCAAATATTATCATGTATTAAGTTGTTTGATCATGTAGTTATTAGTTTGGCAAATATTGGGCGCGGCTCCAAATAGCGGGTTGCCGGCAACACATACATATATCATGGCAGCACTTAAAATGTTTCACCCTTAAAGACGCCCAATAGGCTTAAACAAAAGATGAAGCCCCAATAGGTTTTAAATAAAAGAGGGCATGACCCAACATCCTTACACTCTTAGTGAAACCCCAGAAGTCTTAAATAAAAAAATTATTCAAAACTCTAATTCTAAATCCAAATGTTTCTTCATTTAATCACTTGAAAGTTATTTCTTTTCTAAAGTTAACAATAATGTGCACGCCCGAACTAGGCATGATGCACCAACAAAAAGCCCCTAAAGGCTTAATATTTCACGCTGTAATCCTGACCCTGGGGAACAGTGGTCAGTATTACATTGAAATTTACAAATTAAAAAATTGTTAATTGTCATTAAATTTGATTTCACTGAATTGAAGGATTCGCTGACGGCCATACGGCAGCGATCAAAATGAAATTTTAATAATGCCACCGCCAAAAGAAAATAATTTTGGCAAAAGCAAATCTCTCACAGCCAAAGAAAATTGGATATATCATTGTATACTTATGTAACGGGCATACAGTACTTTATATATCATACGTGAGCCGCGCCCTACCACATTTCAAAAATTAAGTGCGTTATTTAACTTGCAAAGGAAAATTTCTTGTACCGACACCATTTGTGCAGGAGGAGTGAGGAGATGGTTTCCCAAACGCCGTAACATACTTATATAATCTCATTGAATTTCATCAGACCTGTGTGCGTTGTAGATGGCACAACATCATTGGTATAGCGACACTAGGACCTAAACAAAATGCCTAACAAGATACGTTAACAACTGGTAGCTCGCTTGTAATGAAGTTCAATAACTTTGCAACCACGTGTCGGACTGTGCACAACGAATTGTGAACTGCGTCATAGCCCCCACAAAGGACCAAAAAATAGAGTGGGTTGGACTGACTTCAATCATCCCCCAACTTGGCTTGCAAGTCACCCAAACACATAGCACCATAGCCGTGCCATCAAAACTGTACACCCAATGCGTCGTACCCTCGGGTTCGGTCCCCCTGGGCTGCTGGGAGCCGCTAGTCATGCTCGATGTCAACGGGGGGCCGCGCTCAACTCACAACACGCTGACCTAGGTCAACCTCGCTTCCGATAACAACCTGCTGAGATTCCTACGAATAACTAAACTGAGCGACATATATGTTATAACCACAATAACGATATATAAGAAAGCCCATTGAACACCAGCAGGTGTGTGAGTGATAGTAGACTTGAAAATAGAGACATGACAGAAATAAAAACGCAGCAACGCATCGAGACAGATACGAAGTAATGACAGTGAGGCAACTGCCGCACCCATCCTAAAAGACCAATCCTAAAAGGGTGTGCCATTTAACCATTGTATTCAAGATTTAGCAGAGACAAAACTCTTCGGCACAAATAGCTCGTATCTCTCCCAGCAGTGCCCAAATGGTTTCGTGAAATAGAATCAGCCCGAGAATTATGTGTGGATGATAAATGGGCTTGTCTAACCAGATGGATAAGACGGTAAGACGTGGGTGCCTGATTATGAATTACTTTGACGAGTTTTTCAGTACCAATACGCAATATCATTGCTCTGTTGCTAGGCTCAGGGACTCATACTGAAACTGCTAACACTACCCGAACCGTCTTAAAATGTGATAACAGACCGAATAGGAGTGCCTATCCTACTGAAATGTCGAGGAGGGAAAACGACAATGTGTTGCAAAAGAAACAGCCAGAGCCCACGACTATCATTACATGATCCGTGGACACTTCATGGCGATAGTGCGACTATTGCTGAGTAAAAGGCAGCGAGAACCAGCTAACTCGATAGTGGAACCGACAGACATTCCATCCGCAGAAGGAAACCCCGAGATGATAAATGTTAGTAAAAACAAGCCACAAGTCCTGACAACAAAAGAAATATAAAACGATCGGACAGGGAAAGTAGCATTCAAGGAGGACAGTCAACCACAAAACACAGAAACAAACACGCAAACAGACAAACAAGAAGGCAAAAGCAATAATAAATGCAAACGACATCACAAACACAAAAGGGTTGATTGTTATCATGTGTATCACTCAAATATAAAGTCATTCGTCCAGGAAATAATCAAGTGTTTCTAAGAGGGGGTATCAAACTCATATCACAATCCAATATCTTGACTAAGGCAATCGGCGAAATTAGGAAATGTGCTACCCGTGAAGTATTTAAAAAGCCGCCTATTCTGAAAAAAGTATGATAATGGACCTTTGGAAACGGCCGAGCACGACACATACGAAATATTGCAGTCTCGGTTTGATTGAGACTGTTCATGAGCGGTACATCTGCGGTAGTTGCTCATTATGAATATCAGCTGATTGGATATGTGTACCAGAGAACCAATTCTTGAATTCTTGATCCCGATTACTCGAGATGGAACCAGCTCTAAACTCCTATTTTAATACGAGGGTATAGTATAGGGGTAGGATACAAATTAAAATATCTTAATAGAACAGAAGTATTACTGTGAGTGGTGCCGATTGGCCAGAAATGAGAAACATGGTTATAAAGAGGGCCGTCCAGGCATGAATAAGGTTGAAAGAATGCATATGGACCCTGTGAAACCCATGCTCGCATTTGCCTTCCACCCCATTACCATAGCTGTTTTTCTGAGGTCTGCTGTGGCACCGCCGCTAACCAGTATAAAGGCTGATGATTCGCTTCGCACTGACCATTCAGGCTTGTCCACCCCAGCCGGGACAATTAAAACGGGCAGCGAGCAACATCATCAATACCGGTCTCAGACACTGGGCGGTCACTTCCCTGACCGGAATGCACATCACCTCTTGACAGGCTCGATTCATGAAACAGAATAAAACTTAAATTAATAACTGGTTTCTAACCATATCTGGTTTTATTTTATTTAATTTACTTTACATTGCCCTTCGAATTATTTTATTCTATTATTATCATTACTATTATTATTATTATAATTGTTATTATTAGTATTGTTATTATTAAAGCAATTCATAATTATTCATTGCCAAAATGCTGAGTTTGCACGAGGTGATAACATTTGGTTTACTCGGCTTTTATCCTTAGGTTCTAAAGTGAAATAAAAAATATTTGGCTGAGGAAAGAGATGATAATAATCAAGAATCGATTTTGAATGATACATAAATGAAATCATTTTTCATAAATGAGCATGAAATATGCATGTTTTTAAATTAATCACACTGTAAATATCTGAATTCTAACCGTAAACTTGGGTGAACAGATGGGATAAAGACCGAGGTTTACGCCTACCAGGATTTAGAGGATTTAGATAATTCAAATTCCTGGTCACCGATTGGTCAGTTTATTTTGATGATGCTTTATCAAAATTATGAATATTATTATTATTATTATCATTAATATCATTATTATGATTTCTGTATTATTATTATTTGTTTATGTATGTAAGGTACATTTACATCAAGTATTTATTAAAATGTATTTATTTATTTTATTTTATTTATGTATTTATTTATTTATATTTTGATGTATGTAGCTATTTATATATTTATTCATTCGTTCATTTTTTTTATTAATTTATTGATGCATATGTAATTATTATTATTTTTTTCTTTTTCATTATTTCTTTTTCATTTTTTAAATTTTTATTTTATTTATTGATTTATTTGTTTTATTTTTTTTTATTTTTTTTTTATTCATATTATTATTTATTATTATTTAGTTTTTGTGTTTTTTTTTGTTTTTTTTAGTTTTTAAGTTTTTTTTCTGCATTATTAAAGCTGATGGTTGTTTTTTTCTTTAGCGCTATTGCTATTATTATTACTATTATCATTAGTATTTATTATAAATATTAATGATGTTATTATTGGTTTATTATTATTGTTAAAGTTATTATTCTCCTGTTTATTATATTAATATTATTACAATGTTAATATTATTATTATTATTAATATTATTATTATGAAAAGTAATACTGTGTATTTATTTTATTATTTCATTTATTTGCTGAAGTATTTATTTAATTACAAATACTTTAATTTGTTTAACCCATACACAACACGATCGCGTCAAGTTGTATTACGTTATTATTGTTATTATTATTATTATTATTATTACTACTACTGTATATATTCTTTTTTATTTTTATTTTTTTATTGTTATTGTTATTTTTTTTATTTTTTTTATTATTATTATTGTGGTTATTATTATTTTTATTTTTTTTAATTTGCCTAAAACATACGCTTGTCCTATTATATACCGCATACGTGTTACACTTCTTTTAATGCAATTCCATGAATAGTTTGCATTGTCTTCTAAAAAATTACAGCCACACATGTAAACATTCGCAAGTGATAAAGTGTACTGTTGGAATACTGCCAGTACACAGCAGTTCGTGATCACTGGTGAATGTGTGTCATTCGGCCAGCCAAACTAGGCCATGAAGCTACATGATAAGAACCTGTTTAACCGCCTATATGTACAAGCAAAGTATATGTTACTAATTGACTGACGTAACTAAACGTTTAAATATGCATTACTAAACGCTAACCTGATACACAGACCCAATAACAAATAGATTGGACACTACGAAAATTATCTCAATTTCACGTGGCACAGTGAGAAAATTTCACAAAATATGTCTCAACTTTAAACACACATATCATGAAGAGTTTTATAGATACAAGTTTCATTCATGCCAAATCCCATCACAAATTTATTTTTCTTTTCAATGATAGTATTTTGCTTTTCTTACATTTAGAGCAAAAAAGGTGTTTGACGGAAACTTTGACTATGTCAAAAGCTTGATTTTTAAGAGAAACGCGAAAAATGATGACATTTTGAACTTTAAACATCTTTTTATACAATTTCTTATTTTAAAAATAAACATAAATTATTATAATCCCATTTTGCTATTCACTGTGAATATTTTAAATGTATTCTGATCAAAATCAGTGAATAATTGAGAGAGAAGATAGAAAAGAGAGAACTGTAACTAATGTTGTAATAACTTGTAGTTCAATCCATGTGCATATGTTGCTATGAATAATGTGATGTTGAATTTATGTATTGTAACATATCTGCAATAAAATGTTATTAAACTAGAAGATAGAAGGAAAAGTTAAGGTGCCACGTGATATTTGGTTACTTCTTTGGTTAAGATAGGAAGTTTCCTATCTGTTTATTAATATGTCTGTGCCTGATATGAATTCGCCAGTATTACCAACATAAGAGCATACATAACGCACATAAATTGGGATATGCGTGCGGTCACCGAGACACAGAAAATCTCATTAAAGTTCAAAACAACATGAATCTACAATGAGGCAGAGTATTACTAAACGTATGATTATCATAAAATAGCAAAATAATAAGCAATATTACTTAAAGGAAAGCTAAAAACATTCAGTATTTTACTCGACATGAAAAAGTACGTACCGCCGGCTTAAATGGTGGCAATGAGAGAAGGGAAAAGCTTGCGCATGCGCAAATAAACGAAGATTAGAAGGGGGGTCCCAAAGGGGTTTTGCGTGAAAACGTGATCGGGGTGTTTTTAAAAACGTGACACGTGAAACAAACAATATTTTTGCGTGATTGCGTGAAAATTATATCAGCGTGATCCGTGATTTTGGTCTTGGTAAAACGTGATCGCATGATATGGTGACGTGAACGTGAATTTTTAGTCCTTTTCAGTCTTTTTAGTGTCCCTCTTCCTCCCCCGAGCCTCCCCTGAAAGCCTCAGAATACATCTGACGGCTCAAGTTTGTGTGTGATTGTGTGTGGTTTTGTTTTTTTGTTTTTTTGTTGTTGTTGCAACCCACACATTGTACTAGAGAAGCTCGAGCCTATAGCGCTTCACGTCTGCTCATCCACATTTAACGTGAAATGTGAAAGTTCTGCTATTTTCACGTGAAGACGTGATCCTTGTTTTTATTTTACGTGATCACGTGAACACACACCCTCTTTGGGACCCCCTAGAAGAGCAGAGCTAACTAACAAAACAGTGGGCGCCTCCCAATAACTCTGACTATAACGAGTAATAGCCCGAAACACGCTCCACATTCTGTGTGTTAGTCTTGTAAAATCCCAATGATTTGTTATCGTATTAATCAGCATAAAACATCTGTGTTGTTTACAGAATGCGGTCTGAATAAACGTTCTCGTATAAATATAATTATACAAAAAATATGTGTTGTTAATCTTTATCAGATTAAATATATCGATGCCAAATTATATTTCCTTTAAATCTGTGTTGTTAATATTGATCAAATTAAATATCGATGACAATAAATATAACTTGGCAGCTAACCACACTTTACTTCCCCCGAGATATAGGATCTAAAACAAGTTTGTCTGAGTTCCTGCTGATAAAGCCGCTAATTTAATTATTGTTTGACGCCTTCATTGCGCCAATGTTTTATCACTGACACTCGGGAGCACTAATTTATATACTCAATCTACTACGGATGATGTTGTTTCCACGCATATCATTCGGTGCAACACGTTCAAGGCTGGGGTAGACGAAAGTCAAAACAAACTGCGAACTCCTAAATTACTCAAATAGTCTTATAAAGCCCGTAAGTGCATGCACCACCACTAAACATCCTTACCACACAACCTTACTACACAACCACACAACCTTACCACACAACCTTAGCAAAGGAAAACGTATTGCTGTCATTCAGAAAACTACATTTTTGACGCGTAACAATATGTAACAACATAAAAGGATTTTTTCTAACGACAGTTTCGCCAGTTACATTATATGCACTTGCTAAGAAGTTTGTGAAGAACTTATTTTCCTATTAAACATTATTTTCGTCAGGTATGAAACTACCGTTTATAGAAAATGTGTTGTGACAAAATTTCAAAACTTCGCAAGTTCCTTGGCAAGAATCACTTTCATACAATCTTTATTAAACTTGTTAATTATAAAGCTTATCAAAATAGGTTATAACCCTGTTATTTTGCAACGCACTGCATGTTTAATGGATGAGCCAATTACAGTTCGTCACTGTGCTTTGCTCTTTGTAAGATGAACGGACAGATTGTGGAACCTATGATGACGTCTACTTAAAACCTCAAAGGACGTTTGCGTTTGATGTTTGTCTTAAATCTTGTCGTACCCTTAATGATTTGTTCGCTTCTACCAGGTTATTGAGAACTTGCTTTTTTGGCGTTCTATGTTTTTGTTTTTATGTTTATATATATATATATATACATGCTCATCTATGTGTTAAGTCCTTAAAACAGAATTTCGCATTTTGTATATTTCTCTTTTATGATTCTTAACATTTTTTTTATTTTTCGTCAAAATTTGAAGTATTTCAATTTATACTGAGAAACACGTAGCACGGATCGACATACAATAGATGTCGGTTATGCTAAGAGTTATACTTATATTGTACAGTAATGCTACCTTGTTTGTTAGAGAATATAAACCGCCGGGGATATCTTTATTTACACTGTCCTGTTTTATTGGGATGACAATAGGTTAAGAGTGAGGTTTGGTGCACCTATAATCTGGTTTAAACCCCAGCGTCCTTTTATGCCACTGACCGTTGGGTAGCCCTACTGTCAACGTATTTATGTTTGTGATATCATATCTTGCCTTCTAGTAATATTTATAGTTATCGTTTGTTTCTGTAACCATTTTGTTGTCAGAGCCGAAAACGTTGTTCTGCGACCAGTGTAGACCCATATTAACATACACACTATGTGCAGACTGATCAGAATTTACATTGTTCGCCATTCAGTAAGAATGCTTTCCATAACACTTCATATACAACATATTACCGGAAGGTTTGAATTCACACTTTAGCAGACGGCATTTGAAATTTGGCGGAGAAAGGGTTAAAAATTGACCATGGAGAAATGCTTTCATCAGATATTATTATGTAGTTATTTGTCAATGTGCGAGGAGTTATTTTACATAATGTTTTCAGAAATTACGTTATGATAATGTTGCTTTAAAATAGGAAGCAGATGTTTTCTGAAAAAAATGTAAATCAGATTTATTTTTCAAAGAAAGATTATTTTCCACTTAAAAATCGTTTTTAAGATATTTTTTCGTATAACATGCAGCATTGCAATAATACTGGGAAAACAATAAATTCGGATAATACTTCCAATACTTCCAAACACAAAAATTATAATTTGGAATATTTTCCGAAATCGGAAATCAGATGTTTGTTCGAAGAAAACAGTAGAATTTATTCTGAATGCATTTTTTTTTCTTCCGCATTCCAAATCCATTTTTGTAAAGTAAATATAAAACTCGAACAGGAAATGTAGCATTTAAGGACCACTGTCAACCTAAAACAGGCAAAGAAACAAACAATACATACATACATGAATGAAAGATATGACATAACAAACATAAAAGGGATGATAAAAGAGCTATCGCCTTGGAACGGTCAGTGACAAAAATGCGCTGGGGATTTAAAACAATTTTAAGGGTGCACCAACAACCCTCACTCTTACCCTATTGTCATCCTAAAAAAACGGAAATAATATATATATATAATATAAATAAAGAAACGCCCGCTAAGTTATAGTATCATAACAAACAAGGCAACAGTGTTGTGAATGACAGCCGTGAGGTATGCGTATATGACGTATAAATACAAAAATTCCGCAACCAACTATTGCTGCCTCAACTAAATGAAATTATCAAAAAAGGAAAGAGAAGGTGTTAAAACAACTTTACGTAACATGAATAGTATATGTAATATTTATATGTATTGTTAAATTGTTATGAAAGCATGAGTAAAGAAGTATTAAGTATATCTATATACTTAAATCAACGAGTAATGGGGACCCTTAAATATACTCCATATGATATATAACGTACATATTGTGGCATAATACATGCTATTGGAATGATATGGCCATAAATCATAAAACGTAATAGAAGTTTATAAATGCTTTAAATTGAGACATTACGTGGTTTATACAAATATGACGGTAATATTGTACACGTATACTCGAGACAATCTTCATCTATCATCTATATTACTGTTGAAAATAAACATATTCTAGCTTTAAATATGAAGTGTGAAGTATGCAATACGAAGTCCATATCGGTCTGTAGTAGTCAGTATTACCACTCATGCTTGTGTAGGCCTTAGAAACGTTGGTCTTTGTGATACTAGACAGTACATTCACAACACATTCACGTGCATGTTCTAGAACGTGTACAACAAAAATACGCGCACGTCTCTATCGGTATGTATAGTATTCAAATGTTATTTACATGTGTTAAAACTCCTTCTAAATCGCTTTGATCTAGTTAACATTTTTTTATTTTATTTTCCGGTGGTCAAACTGCTTTGAACTGAAGCAATCCAGCCAACGTTTGAATATTATCTTGCCAACCTTTATGTGTTTTATTTACAGGTGGTAGAACTCCTTTTAGACCGCAGTAATCTCGCCAACATATATGAAGCTCTCCTCCAAGCCATCAGTTCTGGCCATGAGCAGATCGCGGAGTCCATACTCAAACATCCAAAGTATCAGGGCATGAAAAAGGAGCATAAACATTTTGGTGAAACGGATCATTTCTTTAACACGGCTAGTGAGGACTCGCCGTTTTCATCCGATATAACGCCGTTGATTCTTGCGGCAGAGCGGAATCAGTTCGAAATTGTGCAGTTATTGTTACTCAGAGGGGAGACTATCAAAAAGCCTCATCACTACTACTGCAACTGTCAGGAGTGTAGTAACAAGTTAGAGTTCGATCAACTGAGGTTGGCCAAAACACGGCTCAATGCGTATAGAGGATTAACCAGTGGTGCCTATATTTCACTTTCTAGCAAGGATCCTATTTTGACTGCATTTGAACTTGCAAGAGAGTTACGAGGTGTAGCCAAGGTGGAAAAGTATTACAAAGTTAGTGTTTACCTCTCTTAATTTGACTTTTTAGCCCTGCTTAGCATGTCGTATGCTGATTCAACTGTGTTATTCTTATGTTTGCTCTTCCTATCAGTTTGTTGTGTTGTCGCCTATTTACTTTCTAACGTTTACGCTGATATGTTTACTGCTTATGTTCGTCTTCTTTTATTTTTCGATTTTAATGAAACGACGGATATTCTTCAAAAGCAGATTAGTGAAAGGTGACACGATTGGCAAGAAACTGGCTTGATTGTATTTAATTGCTATTTTCTCACACCTTTTTTATCGGTTTGTCTCTAAATCATGATAGACAGACAGACAGACAGATAGATTTGTGTATATTATAATTGTCATGTATTTGTTATGATGGAAAACTGATAGTTTCAGTCAGTAAAAGTATCTATCTATCTCAAAAGGATGTTTCCTCAATAATGTGTTTACCATTGCTTTAAATTGGAGTGCTTTCATCAATTACAATTTTATTCAATTTATTCAATTATTTTATTCAGCATAAACATCTTACAACGTTCATCCCTATAAAATGAGGCGGATGCATTACGTTGAGAAGAGCATGTATAATATTGTCATGGAGTAAAGCTACAAAATGGCACTTACAACAAATATTTTAAACAAGCGATTTCGAATAGTATATAGCATAACTAATACAAAGAATAAATCATCAAAAAAAAAAAGAAAGAAAGAAAACTCTACAATTATAATTTGTTTGTACAGTGGATGTATACATTTCGGTCAGCAATTTGTGTCGAATTATCTGTATTAGCATTATTGTCAAATATTTCTTTATTCGCACGCGTTAACGTTGATGCCTCTGTAATCGTCTTTACTACGCGTTTGCACTGTCTTATGTCTAATTGCTTTTTCATGACGAAACTTTGAATCGGTTTGTCTCTTTCTACTCACATATAGTTCCGCTAGTATGTTTATGATGTTATATCGGCCTCTGGTAAATCTATAAGTAAGGCCAAAAGTTAATATAAATGTCTAAGAAAATAAACCAGCCGAAGCTGTAAATGTCATCTATCTTTTCATAAATATGTCAGAAATCACTCCACTTTCATTTAATTGTGTAGCCGAGGTGATCAATAGGAGGCGTTGTGTCACACTGGGTTTGATGTATACTGAAACGAAAAAGAAACGCAACTCGGGAATGTCCGCTATATATTGTGTGTACTATATGCTGCTGTTAATCGAATGGTGCATGGCTACGTAAGAACTTTCCTTTCGGAAAAAAAGACTAAAACAACACATAACACAGAAAATAGTATTCCTTCAAAGTTTCACTATTGACAGAGTACGCGTTTTGCTCAAGCATGTGAGAAAACTTGGATGCAAAATTTTGCAAACTCTTTACATTAGATACAGAACTGAAATGGCTCAATGTTTCAAAGAACAACAACATTTATGAATGTCTTGTTACAATGCGTACTGTGATTAAAACGTCTACAACATCACTGTTGTGCCCTTTCTCTAACTAACTGCAACTTTGTTTTACAAAATATCTTGGAATTTCTTTGGAATATTATGTGGAATTAAGTGTGCAGTATTCATAATAAAGAGCAGAAATTCCCGAGTTGCGTTTCTTTTTCGTTTCAGTATATTATGTTTAAGAATTGCGGCTATTTCCCCCACAATTTGTATAGCGTATGATATAACAGTGTGTTTTAGGTGAATTCATTATAAATGATGTGATCAGTTTCATTTGCGATTTTGAATTACAACACTCGGATGTTTTCTTCACTAGCCTTGTATCAAAGATGTTTCGTGTTTCGTATATGTTTATCAGTGTGATCTTTCTTGTCGTGCCCTTAATGGTTTATTCTCTTGTTGCTCTGGCTTCTGCCAAGTCATTGAGTACCTTCATTGTGGCTTTCTAGGCTATTGTTTCTTGTATTATATTTACACGAGCATATTTGTGTTTTACTTATATTGCCTATTGATGCTGCCTTGTTGGTTAGAGATTAGATCATGGCGGGGATTTCATTATTTACACTGTTCCGTTTTAATGGGATGACAGTAGGGTAAGTGTGAAGTTTGGTGCACCCTAGAACCGTTTTAAATCCCCAGTGGCCTACTTTGCCACTGACCGTTCCAAGGCGGTAGCCCTATTGTCAAGCATTTTGTGTTTGTGATGTCGTTTGTATTTATTATTACTTTTGCCTTCTTGTTTGTCTGTTTGCGTGTTTGTTTCTGTGTTTTGTGGTTGACTGTCCTCCTTGAATGCTACTTTCCCTGTCCGATCTTTTTATATATCTTTATGTTCAGAAACACCAATGATAGTTCAAGTCGCGGTGTGTTATAGACCCTACATGCTGTTTGAAGCCTGCTGATTTACAGTCATATTATTGATTGCTAATATTATAAAGTAAAATGAGAAAATAGGACTATAAGTAGGAAATGACTGTATTATGGTGCCAAGGTTTTATAAAGTAGATTATCATGTTGTTTTTTTAGGAAAATCCAAGATAATATACCCATTAAAACATCGTCATAATATCAGCTGTAGATAGGAACAATGAATATATCAAAATTGTATCTAATATGTTTTCGACATGAACCTAGTTTCAGGTCTAAACCTCAATTTAGACTGGAATTCGACGTAAATACATAGAGATTATTTAACTGCTGGGATCGATTATAGGGACATCCTTCACGAGATGATAGACATGTCGTTATTTTCACGAACGAACGTAAGCGAGTGAATGAAAAAACAAACACAGGCCTCATTGAGTGAAGGATTTCCATATTACGCTCGTGAGTGAAAAAACAACACACGGGTTCTGCATTTTCTGTCTCTGTTTTGGTAGGTTCGTCGTGTGTATGCTCAAAAGTTCAAGCTTTGCAAGAAGGATAACTAAGCTGATCGATTGCAAGTGATAACCAGTCTCTCTCTCTCTGTTAAAGAACGCGAACGCGTATAATGGTTAGCCTTGTCAATTTCAGCTCTGAATACAGGATAATATCGAGGTCGTGTACACTTAAAAGCGATTTAAGCTAACCAGTGGGCCTTATTGCCAACTGAACGTTCCGGGTCGGTAACCCTGTCTTTACCACTACAGTTTGGATCTACGTGACATTGCGTTTGGGTTCTGTGATTTCAATAGGACCATTCTACTCAATTTTGTCAGTTTTTAGTTAATCTATATACGAATAGTATGACATTTATCAGGGATTCATTCCATCTGGCTCTGATTTGTGATAGTTCTCTACCGGTTTCCGTCGAGTCGAAAAGAACAATGTCAATCAGCCAACATTGAAAAATAAAACATATTAGGACTTGAGAATTGTTATAATTAACATTTTCAGTTTTAAATATATCAAAGAAAAAATCGAATATGGACCTACAACTTACAGATAGTATTAAAACACTTACGAATAAATCCAAATGCAGTACTTTAAAACAGGATAAATGATCTGTTGATAGATCTCCTGATCCAGGGATATACGCTTCGCCAATGCATTTGATAAAAGTAAACAACGATACAAATTAAACAATGCCCGAACGATAATTGGAAAACTATTCAATAATGCATAAATAATGCTTTATTGCGTTTAAATATAGACGAATAATAAATATAGATATTGACACAAAACTAGTGATTACATTTAATCATATTCTTTATAAGAAAACTTACGTACATTGATGTTTTTTGAATGGACTCTGTTAGCCTTTATTGTATACATATGAATCTGTTTTTGTAAGTCAGAACATTTGTTTGAACATACAGTAGATTTGTGATACCGAATTCAATGATCATTTATTTATTTATTCTGATATTGCTGACCAATTTATGATAGGATACACTGCATTTTTAATTGGATCAAACATATGGTAAGAGTGAGGATGGGTAACCCTAATCTTGGTTCAAACACCAAGCGGTTTTTTGCCACTGACCCTTGTAAGGCTGCACCCATGTTATCAACTAGTTTATGTTTG